>JAZKJV010010000.1:600000-834331 GCA_037367405.1 Ottelia alismoides | reverse complement strand
TGTCAAGTCAGACTTGTGCTGCTTTCTGTTTGCACGGGCCCTTCTGAAAGACCACGGAGTAATTTGTTGCGGCGGCCGTTTTCTGATCCCACCCTCCGAATTGGGGAACAGCCTGCCACCCATTTTCCTGCAGAAAACCAACAAAACACATCACCAATCTAATCTCAACAACCAAATTACCTAAAATCCCTAAAAAAACTCCCAAATTTTCAAGTGTCGCAACATCGAGGCCGGTACAAATTAAAATAAACAGAAAAACAAACAAACAACAATCATGGTAACCAAAACCCTAGAACCTAATCTTTTACACGGGTCGCAAAATCGAGGCCCGGGTTCTACCGAAAACTGACCCAACGAGTTAAACCAAAGGAACACACACATGAATATACAGATAAAGATCAGATCTTTCGCATGTTTAGGCGAGAATATGAAAAGGGTCGAGATGGGTCGGGATGTTTAGGGTTTCTGTGGGATCAAAGGTACCTCCTTGCGGGCCAGGAGGGGAGGCATAACTCAGAAAAAGGATGGGAGGGGGTGGTCGTGGAGACACCCGTGCCTCAGGGCCTTCAATTGCCGAGAGATTTGGCGGTGGATTTATAGGGTTGGAGATCGGCGGGGAGAGAACGAGAGGTTTCGGCGGGAGAGATCTCCCCGTTCTTAACGGCCTTTTGTGATTTCTTTCTAAAGTTAGTTAGGAGCCGTTGGAATGATATATACGAAAGGGTTTTTTACATCTTAACCTCTAAAATTGTGTCATGTTTCACCGTAATCCGTATAATATGTTGTAATTTCACCACGACCCCTATGATCATAATCAACACATGACATGTCCAAGGCTTGTGGCATAGAGTTAGTAAGATTCACTGCTGTAAAAGTCGGTCGACTAGGCCGACTAGTCGATCCGACTAGTCGAGTCGGGGGGTAGCTGACTCGACTAGGCCTAGTCGGCCATTAGTCGGTCAACTCGACTACTCGGGCCGACTACTCCGCATAGTTGGCCGACTACTCGGCTGACTTTTACATAGAGGTTTTTTATCTTTTTTATCTTTTCTTTTTTTTAAATCAAACATATTCTAATATGCTTAATGTTATATTTAAGGGATTTTTACCCGGCAGACCCTATAATCTTTTGCAATTACCGCTACGACCTCTGAAACATCCTAATTCCTCTCTCGACCCCGTAAACTTGCTCCGTCTTACCCCACAAACCCTACCGTTAAATTGACATATCTAAAGTTAACTTTCTTGGGTTAAAGACGAGTTAATCTAACCAATCCATGATCGGACGGTTAGAATTAACAAATAAAAGAAAAAAAAATAATTCTCCCTCCTCTCTTAGCTTCCTCTCCCATTGCAGCACCCATAGGAGGCTCGACTGGAGGAGGTTGGCGGTGTACCTGACCACCTGTGATTGGCGGGGGTCGAGGGAGACGGCCTGCGCTAGAGAACGGCTCGAGTAGGGGAAGGCGAAGGGCAGGGCGTGCGTGCGTGTTGGTTGCGGGGGGGAGGCTTCCCAGGTGGAGGCGCGGAAGCCTTCGAGTGGGGGTGGGCTTCAACAGCTGGGGGTCGAGGGGGAGCCATCGTCACCCTTCATATCGGCTCCACCCCGTCCATCTTTATCTTCGACAGGGAGTTGGCCCACGAGGCCCTCGTCCGTCACA
Source organism: Ottelia alismoides (assembly GCA_037367405.1). NCBI lineage: Eukaryota > Viridiplantae > Streptophyta > Magnoliopsida > Alismatales > Hydrocharitaceae > Ottelia > Ottelia alismoides. The sequence continues at coordinate 832,670 of JAZKJV010010000.1, read as the reverse complement.
GTGCCATCTTGGCCCACTGCCCCCCTTTGCACGACGCCTCCCGGTTCTTCAGCTCCGACGGCTTTACGGTTAACCACGCTGGGTATGGCCCCTTGTGGCGCCTTCTGCGCCGCAACATCTCGTCCGGGATCCTCCATCCATCCAGGATCAAGCTCTACTCCAACGCCCGGGAAGACATCGCCTGCTCCCTTCTTGACAGCCTCCGCGATCAAGCGGCTGAGAACAACCGAGTGGTTGCCGTCAGGGAGTTGTTTCATGATACCATATTCCACATCGTCGCATTGATGTGCTTTGGTGAGGATCTCAACGTCAGCACCATTACAGAAATGAGGCACTTGTTAAGGGAGATGCTTCTGTACACGAAGAAGGTCGAGATCTTTTCCCTCTTCCCCGGTGTCGCCCGCTACATCTTCTACGAAAGATGGCAGAAGATGCTCGGCATGCGCAGGAGGCAGTTGAGTCTGATCCTGCCACTGATCCAAGCCCACCGTGCACGCCATCCAAACGGCACGAAGAGCGTCATGTTCTCCTATCTGGACACCCTCCTGGAACTGGAGCTCGGAGAGGAGTACGTCATCGGAAGCTTACCGACGAGGAGGTCATGACCCTATGCTCGGAGTTCATAAACGCCAGAACCGACTCGAGCGCGACGGTGTTAGAGTGGATCATGGCAAGGGTCATCAAGCACAGTAACATCCAGGAGAAGCTCTATGAGGAACTTGGCAAAGTGGGTCGGGAGAGTAATTACCTGAGGGCCGTAATTATGGAAGGGCTGCGGCGGCATCCGCCGGGGCACTTCGTTCTGCCGCATGCCGTGACGGAGGAGATCGTTATCAGTGGCTACGTGATACCGAAGAACGCGACAATAAACTTTGCGGTGGCAGAGATGGGGTTGGACGGGGAGGCGTGGAAGGATGCGGTGGAGTTCCGGCCTGAGAGGTTCGTGGAAGGGGAAGGGTTGGGAGTGGATATTACCGGGAGGAGAGGGATACAGATGATGCCTTTCGGGGCTGGGAAGAGGATGTGCCCGGCGTACGGGCTCGGCATGCTCCATCTGGAGTTGCTTGTGGCGAGCATGGTGGAGGCATTCGAGTGGAAGCCCGTGGAGGAGGACGGAGGTGTCGACCTGTCGGAGACGATGGAGTTCACTACCGTCACGGAGGTGTCGACCTGTCGGAGACAATGGAGTTCACTACCGTCACTTTCAACGGGGCAAATGGATGGGAGTTAACTACAGGGTCTGTGGGATAAGAGTTAGCAAGTTTACCGGGGTCGAGAGATGAATTAGGATGTTTCAGAGGTCGTAGTGGTAATTGCAAAAGATTACAGGGTCTGCCGGGTAAAAATCCCTATATTTAAAGTCAATTACTCCTTTTTTTCATTATAATAGTATAGAAAATGTTCAAATCTATGCAAATATATAAGAATATATGTATAAAAAATGATTTATATTGCAAATATATAAGAATATATGTATAAAAAACGATTTATATATTAAAATAAATAAAAAATTCAAAACCGACTAATGGCCGACTAAATCCGATTAGTCGTCTGACTTCCGATTAATCCTTAGTCAGTGACCCCACCGACCGAGTACCGACTGCCGATTTCTGTAACCTTGGTAAGATTATAGGGTTTCTATGTAAATTGCAAAGGTTGCAATGTAATTACAAGGTGAAATTATTATATGAAATTATTATATGGTCTAATTAGACAATATTTTAGGAGTCAAGGTGAAAAATTATTATATGAAATTATGGATAGGGATTGTGGTTTGCATACAATATCAAAGACATATGAGCATTAGATGGATATAGGAATATGTAAATGTACTAGATGGATTTAGAAAATGTGCAAAATGAGTTATTTTTAATTTTTAAATGGATATTATGAACAGTGGTAATGATACTTGAGGAAATTAGACTAATGTCTATAAATGTATCAATTTAAAAGTACACATGGATATGGTCATGAGAAGTTCATCGTATATGCAAAAACAAATACAGTTGTGGATCGATTATATCTGATTGCGTTCTAGTTGGATCTATTGAGACTGATTTTCTCGACAAAAGAAGAGATAAAAAAACATGTTTCTTTGATGTTGTCTTCAATCATTGAACATTAGTTATTGCAACAGGACATGAACCCGATCAACGGGGTGGGAGACCACCAATATGTTGGAGGCAAATTGGAGATAGATCTATAAGATCGAATAGATGAACTTATCATGATGATTTATGTTGTTCCATTTAGCTCAAAAATATGAGTTTCAGGTGGATCTTGTGCGTTTTGAATCAAATGAAGGCATAAGTATCTTGGAACACAGTATTTAAAGGACTTCCAATATATGACCCCAAAAAGAAATAAAAAAGAAAATAGAGTAAATTATACAAAAGTCGGCAAAGTATACACCCAATTTAAATGACATGCCAAAACTTAAAAAAAATTGTGATTCAACCTTTGAGAACGTGACTCGAGGCAAGAAAGGCAAAACAGAAAAAAAAGAATGAATTTCAGTATAGAAACAAATTAAAAAGATCAAGCACCACATTAAGACGGGTGCGTAGTTAGAGACTTTAATGTAATTTACTCAAGAAAGTAAAGAAATAAAACCAGGCTTTAACCAAGGTTTGGAGAATACTACAAGAGCCCACCTGTGGAAAATTGATATATTTTGAAAAGAAGTCGTTGATTTTCCTAATACATGCGAGATTATTTTTGAGTTGTTACAACCGCTCCAACTTATACTCAGCATCCTCATTGACCGATGTTATCACTTACTCTCAGCAGTACTATTGATTGTTCACAAAGGCAAAACCGTCCCCACAGGATATGCAGATATAAAACCTGCAAACTGAGCCAGACAACAAATACTGCAGAGGTTAGATACAGATGCACCCATGTAGTTTCCAAACTGATATTGATGCTCTTTACAATCTCCAGGATATGAAATTCTGGCGCGCCTTCTGCAATAAGTTCACAGACTTTCTATGCAGTATCTGAAAACCGCAATTTCAGCAGAAATTTTAGTCAGCGAATTGCTAGTGTCGCCTTTTCCAATTAATAATCAATTCCCAATGACGGCGGTCCACTTACAAATGAACTTACATCCATTCTACAAAATCACGAGATGCCAACACTCAGTACACAAATAGATCTTCGACTACACAGCTACAATCAGCCACTTGATGCACCCATATCAGTGCTATGTCCACGAGGCTTCTGCTCATGAGAATATGTACTGTTGACTCAGCATACTCCAAATACCAGTGCACATTTGGCTCCTATTCCTTTGGACGAGCAAGCCATAGCGAACTGAGGGCACGTAACCTCGAGAAGTAGTCACTTATGGCGAGAAGCGCACGGGCAGATTGACGTGTCGTCAGTATCCGATGCATTTGTTGTAGGGTCTGCTCTCGCAGGTTGTCAGCCTACATCACGACAACAACCAATTTACAAATGTTTAGATTCTGAAACTGTGGATGCAAACAATGGGAAGAACACATGAATGAGAAATATTGTACCTGCCGCAAAAAGTTCTCCAGAGTGCCCAATTTGCCCATAGCCATAGCCATCTGCCCCATATAGTTTGCCACATTTCCAGAAGAACCAGCAGGACCGAGGGAACCAGAGGCAAGAGTTTCAGCCAAAGACTGCTGTAACGCCTCCATTCCCTGGGACAGGGCTTCCTCGGCTTGCTGTGAGGACTGTTGTAAGCTTTTTATTCCTGTTATCTGTTGGTCAGTTAGGGGTTCCAGTTGCCCTATAAGAAGCTGCAACAAGAACAAGACAATCATGACAAGCACGCAAAGATGAATCAGAGGTAATTAGAACTACACACAATCACACACGCAAGCACGCATGCATGTGCGTACTTACATGTGTGTGTATCTATGAATTTATGTAAAACTGTAGTGTGTGCGTGAACCTCTTAAAAATGGAAACGGAAAGAATTAGAAGGCATACAGATGACACTTATTCAGCAGACAGTACCACAGTACACGTAGAACATAAATCTACTAATTTCCCACAGTCGAGATCAGACAAAAAAGATTGGTGTGGATATTGCCCAAATGACTCAAACTAGTAAGAACAATTATTAGAAGTATTCCCTTACAACCTCAGGAATTAAGAGTTTTCAATGTGAAACTTCCATGAAAACATCATGTAGCTTGGCCTACTTTCAAAGTGCAGTATACCTTTATTATGTCGAATCCGATTGCAGATTGCAGCTACTAACAAGGTTCCAAATTGTCAGAATTGAGAAATGTAACCAATTCTTTAATCACGTCATAAGCATTGATGTTTACAAGGATATCAAGGTAAACAACAAATATGATTTGCTCTTTGGAGATGCAACACTGATTACGATATTTGCGAGGACATAAATAAAAACCACACCTTAAATTCCCGTGCATTAACACGTACCGTCTTATTTTAGAAGAAAAAAATCATAACCAATTTGGCATAAACTGTTGATGCCGGATAAGAAAGACATTTCTTTTGTGAACAAAATTATTGTAAATGCTGGAGAACAAGGTAAACATAATTTCAAACAAGATATGACCGTAACATTATTCATACTTTCAGAAGTTCAGATGGCCGGAAGCCTCCCAGCCATAAGAAGCACCTCTCTGCTGGTGTTTTCCACATGCCAGATAATATGTGGAACACGTCAGCTTTAGCAGCAACACCTTTCAGCCTGAAGATCTCTGTATAGTGGGCCATGATGCCCTCGATAATTACACGAAGATCAGTGTCTCCAGCATGGGCATTAACAGCTGTCCTTAGCTCATTAACCTGTCGATTATGTTCTTCCAACCACCGTGAGTATTCTGCGTCAAAAGCCAACGTCCCTGTCCAAATTTTCATCAACGAGCAACCGAATCCTTGATTAATTAACTATGCTAATTACATCACCAAAGGAAATGTCAAGCCTCAAGTCCAACTGCAACTCCCATATTTAGCAATAAAATTCACCAAACATACTCTTCAAAACCAGAAACAATCTAATGTAGTGCTCAAATATAGCTCTTGAATCTGATATAATCTGCAATTTATACAACTATGAAGGCTAATAACTTAACTCAAAAGCAGAATAAAAAATATCAGCATTATCAGGTTAAAGAACCATAAACAGGAAATGAAACAAGTTCCTGTTTTTTTAAAAAATTGATATAACTTTTTAATAGTCCCTGTCTCCATATCTACTATTGTTGAGGTTTGAAAAGAAAAGATTTTTTGGATGTAAAAGACGATGCGACGACGGAAAAGATGCAAATGAAAGCTGTATGATAACGAACTTTTCTGTAGAATCTTGCATCTGCACATCTCTCACAGCAGATAAAACAATACATTTAGGTATTCTGATCCTGTATAAAGAATTTTAAAAATTGAACAGTGCATAAAATAGCCATACCATTTCCACTCATTGAATGGGACTGATCCCCCGAACTTGAAATAAATATGCCCTGCAACAAATGATATAATTTGAGGACCTAACAATTTCTATAAAATTTCGGCTACATTATTGATAAAAATCGAATTATTAAGTGAATACCTGTTGTCGAGCACGCTGAAGTTCCTGCTCTAGTTGTGTGAGCTTCAGTCTACTGTTTTCAAGTTGTTGGACATATGCCTTGAAAAATAATAAAATATATGTAAATATTTGGCTATGGATAAAACTTTGTGAAAAACTTTGGTTAAAAATTAAAAAAGGACAAGGGAAGCATGCTTCTTAGCATGAGAGTCTATATGCAGACTGTTTACAAGCAACTTTCTAATGACGTTTAAGCTGACATCTTAAATAGAAGTCCACCTTCAGATATATCTGTATCGTAGTTTTAAAAGAACCCACTTCAATGGTAGACCCAAATCCAAATGAACAGGTTTCAAATCCCCTTCCCCCAATATTACCTGCTCAAGAAAACAGATTTAAAATATGTGCCTAGACGAGTTGAAGCTTAAGCTTCATGGTGATTTTGTAGGAATATACCAATGAGGCTATAGACCCAGAATGCAGCGGTGAGACGTAAACCACTGAAGTCTAAAGCGGTAACAAGATGGTGAGGTGCTGAGGCAGAACTTAATGTGCCATCTCAATTAACTACGGAATAAAAGGCAATTTAAAAAAATGAATTTTATGATCAAATGTCTTATCAACAATATATTTAAGAAATCTAGGAAGAATTTTTTTCCGACAAAATCTAGGAAGAATTTTTTTTTCAAATATTTGGCTTCCAAACAAAACTTCTATATAGTAAAGGCATTACTAAATGAAAAATTTTCATAAAATAATAAACATAATATATTATTGGATAGGATATATTTTTTATGGTTCTCTTGCAATTTTTTTGGAAAGAGGTTTTCTAGCATTTTTTCTTGGAAAGAGATTTTCTTGCAACTATTGTGGCCCTAAAAGAACATGTTTACCTTCTATGTTCAAATTATTTCTGAGTGAGATTTCTTGCGACTTGAGTGTAGGATATGCATAGGCTCCTTTTTGGTAGTAGTTCCATATATCTAGCTACGAACTTCACTTAGAATCTCCTTATCATAAAAGAATTGCTTTGTCAAGAAAAGTACTTAATCCTCTAAATTTATGGTAAAAATTAAGTTTTTTAAGGTAATGGGTGATCACCAGCAAAGTATTACTAATCACAAAATAAAATATTTACAAGTACTTCAAGCAAAATAAAACAATACAGCGCTGAAAACAGACAGTTCACTTGTGATTTTCAAACGTTTGATTCAAGTTTCATAAATTAAAAAATGATTAGAGAAATCAAAAAGTGTTAGACCATGTGTTTTCTTTACATTTAATACATTTACATGCATATAAGTTTGACAATGAAAGTACTCTTCCTAGAAACTAAGTTGTACACCTCAAACCTAACCTTCCCTTGCAAAGAACCAAATCAATCTGCCTCTCATTTTTTAAAACTTCGAATGTGAAGGCTATTATAGAAAAGATACAATAGGTTGGATGATTGAACATTATTTCCATGTCCAGCACACTCGGTCTATTTTACATTGTATGGGTTGTACTTGTACCCCTTTGGAGCCTTTTTGTCTTTTCATTTTATGACGCAATTCTTACCTCTTCTAATATAAAGAGCGCTTTAAATAGGAAGAAGTTTTCTTTGATTCAACTTGGTATTAGAGCAGTACCCACTCCAATCTATGATGGCACTGTTGCTGCCACTAGCCCGCATCAGCCCACCAACACACAACCATCCCAATCGGCCCATCCCCACCTTCTACCCCACCCCTCTACCACCTGTCACCAGGGCAGCCCAGCCGACCTGTCCACCAATCCCCGCTTCGCCATCAGGGCGGCCCCACATCTATGATTCAGCCTCCACCACGACAACCACCCCACAACCACCCCACAACCTCCATTGCCCTGTTGTTTACGTGACATCTACCGCCACCTCCAGCATCACTGCAGGTCCCACCGCCTCCGATTAATTCATCCACGCAACTCCTTGTCACAACAAGCATCTTACAACTGATTCTACATCATCTACTGAGGCTTTATTCAACTTATTGTATAATCTTAATCAAGCATACATTTTCTTTTAGCCAATATTTACTTGTAACATTAATAGTACATGCCAATATTTAGAGAATTTGATATAGATTTGAAATAAAATTGTATATAGGGGACACACAACTCATACCTTTCATCTTTCTAAATCAGGGGATAGCAGAGGGGGAAACTCATACAGCGAGGATTCAATCCTGCATAGACTCATGTCATACTTGTGAGGGGGGTCCAGGTGGGATGATGGCACAGACTTAGAATAAGGGAAGGTCTTGCCGAATGGAATTTGCACATCCTCAGGCCAGCAACCATGTCGGCCACTAGACAAGGTTTTGTTGAGGGAAAATAAGAGATATATAACATTCCATCAAGCCCTAGAGCTCTCTTATATAGGAGAAAAGCTCTATGGGTAATTTACAGAGACAGGACAATTAAAGACTAAAATAACATAATTATTCTAACACTCCCCTCAAGCTGGAGCATATATATCTATCATGCTCAGCTTGGAACAACAGAGATGAAAAGGACCCCTAGCAAGAGCCTTGGTAAACATGTCTGCAATCTGCTCTCCTGATGATACATAAGAAGTCGAAATAAGCCCTTTTTGAATCAAGTCCCTTGTAAAATGACAATCCACTTCAATGTGCTTTGTCCTCTCATGGAAGGTTGGATTATTGGCTATAAATAAGGCCGCCTGATTATCACATTTAAGATGCATAGGAAGAGGTACTTCAATAGTTAAATCAGTCCAAACAGATTTAACCCACATCATCTCAGCACTACCTTGGGCCATTGCCCTATATTCTGACTCTGCACTGGATCGAGCCACGACAGTCTGTTTCTTACTCTTCCAAGCTACTGGTGAGCTGCCAACAAATACAATAAAGCCTGAAGTAGACTTTCTATCATTAGGGCACCCAGCGTAGTCTGCATCAGCACAACCTGTGACAGATATAGAGGTATCTCTTCTAAACAGAAGACCAGCACCTGGAGACGACTTCAGATATCTCAAAATCATAAAAACAGCATTCATGTGAGCCTGCCTGGGTTGCTCCATGAATTAACTTACCCTATTCACCGCAAAGGCTATATCCGGTCGGGTAACAGTAACATACAACAACTTTCCCACGAGCTCTCTATATCGTCTCTTGTCCACATCCTCAGAGTCATCATCATAAAGTTTAACATTAGGATCCATAGGAGTAGTTGCTGGTCTACATCCTGCCATACATGTCTCAGATAACAGATTAGTAACATACTTCCTTTGTGTCATTACCATGCCTTGCTCATTTCGTGCAAACTCCAATCCCAAAAAGTAACGAAGTGTACCCAGATCCTTCGTAACAAACTGCTCGCTAAGAAAATCCTTGGCTACTTGAATGCCCTGTTCATCACTGCCTGTGATAACAATATCATCAACATATACTAAAATGATCACAGTACCTCGCTGGTCTCTCTTTACAAAGAGAGTATGATCTGTTGTAGATCTAACGAAGCCCTTTGTTTCAATCAACTCCGAGAGCTTCTGAAACCAAGCCTGTGGACTCTGCTTCAGGCCATATATGGCCTTATGAAGACGGCACATCATACTGGACTCCCCCTCAGCAGCAAACCCTGGTGGATGCTGCATATAGACCTCTTCCTGCAAGTCACCATACAAGAAAGCGTTCTTGACATCCAACTGAAATAGGGGCCATTCACGGACAACAACAACTGCAATGAGAATCCGTAAGGTAGAATGACGAGCTACTGGAGAAAACGTCTCCTGATAGTCCACCCCATATGTTTGGGTGAACCCACGAGCAACCAACCTGGCTTTGTATCTATCAACCGTACCATCAGCTCGATGCTTAATAGTAAAGACCCATTTGTTGCCCACTATTGACGCATCTGGTGGAGGATGCACAATACTCCATGTACCGCGTGACTGCAACGCCGCCATCTCCTCCTCCATAGCTAAACGCCACTGACTACTCTGTAGTGCCTCCTGATATGACCGTGGGATATGTCCTGTCGATAACCCAACAACAAACTGGCGAAAGGCCGGGGATAAACGTTCCAACGAGGCCTGAGATCCAAACTCCATCCCATATTTGGGATTCATTGTCCGCGCACGCTTCTGCCTTCGATGTGCAATAGGGATATCTAGGTCATCAACTGGAGGAGTAGAAGTAGCATATGTACCCTGTACATTCATCTGCACATTCAAATCACCCGTGCCATCAGAAGAACTCAAATTATCAGTACATACCTCGGGCGTGCTGGATGATGGAGGAGGCACATGAGCAGAGGGCCGACGATGATAGACCTGAGGATAAAAAATAGCAGCTGGGGGTGGCGGTGGTGGTGGTGGAGTAAGCCGTGGTGGTGGTGGTGATGGAGTAGAGCATGAAACAGATGGAGGAGGAGGTGGCACATAGATATCGTTTCCTTCCTCTGAGTGAGTGAGTCTGTCACCTGTAGGAGAAAAATACATAATGGATTCAAAGAAGGTGACATCTGCACTGACATAATACCGTCGTCTAACTGGATCAAAACACATATATCCTTTTTGGGTTTTGGAATAACCCACGAACACGCATTTGACAGCTCTGGGAGAGAGCTTGTCAAGACCATGAGAGAAGCAATGAACAAATGCCACGGACCCAAAAACACGTGGTGTTAGGGAGAAAAGATCCTTCTCGGGAAACGCAATCAAGAACGGGATCTTCTCCCCTAACACTGACGAAGGCATACGGTTAACCAGATAACAGGCAGTTAGAACCGCATCCCCCAATAGGAGTGAGGGGCACGGCTCTGAATCAAAAGGGTTATCGTAATATCCAACAAATGACGATGTTTCCTTTCAGCTACCCCATTCTGTTGGGAAGTATATGCACACGACGTCTGATGCACAATCCCATGAGACATAAGAAATTTGGATAGTTGAGTACTACACAATTCTAGAGCATTGTTAGTCCGTATAAATTTCACTATAGCAGAGAAAATTTTTTTTATTTCAATAATGAAAGGCTGAATAACATATCCAGCATCAGACTTATTTTTAAGTAGAAAGACCCAAGATAACCTAGAGAAATCATCGACAGCAACAAGATAAAACATGTGCCCTTGAAGATCAGGGACACGACTGGGACCCCAAATATCAAAATGAAGTAATTCAAACAGACCATGACGACTTGGACCTAGACGACTCTGAAACAACGACCGGTGATGTTTTCCAAGCTGGCACGCCTCGCATTGAAAAGTAGACCTGGGAGAAATCTGTGGAAGGATATGGACCATCTTTTGCAACAGAAGATGACCAAAACGGAGATGCCATGTGTAAGGAGAGACAGATCCAGCACTCACAGAAGAGACACCAGCATAAGGAGACTGCACCAGTCTATAGAGACCCCCTTGCTCACGGCCAGTTCCAATCACTCTGTCCGTTAGGATGTCCTGCAACACAAGAGCAGATGGGTCAAATATGGCACGACAATGTAAATCTTTAGTGATTTGCCTAATCGACAGTAAATTCATTGAAAAATCGGGAGCATAAAGAACATTCTGAAGCCGTATCGCAGGGGTCAACTGCACCTCCCCCTGACCAGTAATGGGAGAGTGTCCTGTCAGCTATCACCACAGAGCGTCCTGTCTGAGTTGCATTGAAACCATCCAATTGCCTTTTATCACCACACAAATGGTGAGATGCTCCTGAATCCATGATCCATTCTACTAGATCTGCTCTGTAACAACTAGTAAGAGCATATAATGTACCTGACGTGGATGCTGATGCTGAACCGGCTATCTCCGAAGATCCTGAAGTACTTGTTGGCTGGCTCCTGGCCAGGCATGATCTCTCTAAGTCGCGCCACTAACTCCTCAAACCTCTGATCTGGGACATGGGAATGACCCCCTTCCTGCTGAGTCTGCTCCGCCACACGTGTTGTAGTAGTAGGAAACCCATGCTTAGAATAGCATGTTTCCTCGGTGTGACCAGTCCTGCGACAGTAAGTGCACAGCTGTCGAGGAGGTTTGTTACCTCCTCCTCTGCCATGACCACCTCTACCTCGAATCTGTGGATATCCTCCCCTGCCACGAGATGCGACCATGGATGAGGGCGTCTGAGCTCCACCATGAGAAATGGAGAGTCTACTCAAACTGCGATAGGCCTCTTCCATAGGAGGTATGGTGGCATCTATAAGAATCTGCGCTCTGGCGGCATCATACTCCTGATCAAGGGCTGCTAGAAACACTCCTGTCATCACTGAGTCCCTATATGCCTTTAGCTGCTCTGGTGTGGCAGTCAACGAAATGTACCCGTGTAGCTTCTCAAATATACCCCTCAGAGAGGTATACAGGGTATGAAGAGGACGCCCATTCTGCTTCAAGGTGAAAATGTCATGTTGGAGTTGTAAGATCTTGGACTCGTTCTTTGCAGGAGAATATGTGGCAGCTAGGATATCACACATAGCCTTCGCAGTGGGTTGACTCAGAATGTCGTTGGCTATCTCCATGGACATAGTACCTGATAACCATACACGTGCATATGCATCGTCAGCCTCCCATGAGGCGTTAACCCCAGTCTTCTCAACAGGTTCCTCTTCTGTGAGGATATGCTTCTTGCCATTGCATTGCATAAGACTCATGAACTGCATGGCCCACAGTTCATAGTTCTTGCCGTCCATTTTCACGACGGGTGTCGGACCTTTAAATGCACCAAGAGACGGAAGATCTACCTTGTTGTCTGACATGATGACAACAATATTCTGCAACTGGGGTTACACAACTAGACAATAATGTCTACGTGAACATATATGAAGGCCGTTGTGGACGTAGACTTAAACCACAACGCCCTCCATACTTTGAGAGTTCCTCGACGAGTTGACAACCGTGGACTGGATGGGCTACAGCCCAATCACGCGCACCAGAGTCGCGCGTGGATGGCCTACACGCACAGACGAGGTCGTCCGCTGAAGAAGCACGCGCAGGCACAGGCTAGGGCTCACGCACGCGCGCTGAAGGCTCACAGCGAGTGCGCACGCACAGGCTAGGGCTCACGCACGCTCGCAGAAGAAGCACGCGCAGGCAGGGGCGCGCGCTTATGGCGCTCGCGAACGAGGAGGCGCGCAGCGGGGACGCGCGCAGGCGAGGAGGCGCGAGCGAGGAAGGGCGCAGCCGCGTGCAGGCGAGGAGGCACGCAGCAAGGAGGCGCAGCTGCGCGTGCGGCGGAGGAGGCGGTGGCGTCGATCGGAGAGAGAGAGAGAGAGAATGAGAGGCCGGCGGGTGGGGTAGGGTAGGTTTAGGGTTTCAAGAACTCCGGTCTAGGATCGTCGCTCTGATACCATGTTGAGGAAAAATAAGAGATATATAACATTCCATCAAGCCCTAGAGCTCTCTTATATAGGAGAAAAGCTCTATGGGTAATTTACAGAGACAGGACAATTAAAGACTAAAATAACATAATTATTCTAACAGGTTTAACCCAACTGCGAGGAATACGAGGACTACCTACAGTAAGTTGGTATGGGAAATCAATCGATGTCCCAACACCTTGATGAAAGCTTATATGAGGAATGATAGAAGAGGTGCAAGACTTCCCTCATTTAACTCCGTCCACAAGCTAGGAAAGACCAATCATCCCAAGTGGTTACAACTGCCATTGCAAGAATACAACAAGAAGCATATTTTTCCACTACCGAAGTCTACCATTATTACTTCTCTAGGGCATGGAGGTCAGGGCATATACCAAAGATGTGGTAATGGTCATATTGACCCTAGTAGAGGATGAAGATATACTTATGCACAAGATAGCCATTTTAATACAGTTGGTACTACATCACTCATGAAGACTTGTTTTTTCTGTTCGGAATGGTTCTAACTTCTAACCTGGATTGGTTGACAGTTGACATTGTCACCTATACTCATCTTTGTGGAGAAAAAAAATCTCATCAGACAAATGCCATAGATGCATTCAGGCCGAACTGTACACATTGTTTTTTAGAGAAAAAAGGGCGGAGACCCAATATGGGACCCACCTCAATGCATACATGCATGTGTGTGTGTGTCAAAAAGTTGAGTATACACATTGTTGATGGCAGACTATCTCCAGTTAAAGGAGAGGAAGAAGTTGCACTTACCCCAAGTATCAGACTCACTGACATTCTTTTGGTTCCTGAATTCCCTATCAATCTACTATCTATCAGAGTAACAGAGAGCTCCTCAAGGATTTCTTCGAGGTATGCCTTCCTCCTTTAGCTGCGAGAGAGAATGGGATCGAGAGAGAGGGGTTTGGGGAGGGGGCTCCCAACGACGAGGCTTTGAGTTGATGACTCTTCTCCTCCTCGCGGAGGTCTTTATATAGGCGTGAATGCCCTCGCTTAGTCCGCCCCCTTCCCCCACGCCCTTCGGTTATGGCCTCCTAAAGACTCGGCCATGCCGCAACTGCCGCCCCCCGAAACGGCCGGATCGGGCGGCGAACGGTTCTTGACCACTTAGTCACAGGTCGTTCTACATCTCCCACTTGACCAAAGTGGTCAAGACATATATATTCCCACTATTCGTATAGTATATATATGGAGATTTATCATGTGAGGATCATTATCTATGAAACCTCTTCCTTGACTCATACAATCCTGAGTCCCATTAAACCAACATGTTTAATGTATGTTCATGTTGTTATTCCCTTGGTAAGGGAATCAGCCAACATGTCACTGGTAGGTATGTAGGTTACCGTGATTTCTTGCTTCGCCACTATATCTTGTATATAGTGATATTGGATCTCAATGTGTTTTCCTTTAGAACTATTAGCCCCGCTATTAATCAAGCTTATCGCAGCTTGATTGTCACAATACATTTCAATTGGCCCTTTGACCAATTCGAGGTTTAGGTTCTCTAGAAAACGCCTGATCCACACAGCATGAGTGGTGGCCATGCTACATGCAATGTACTCAGCCTCCTGTGTATGTCGAGATACACATCCTTGTTTCTTGCTACCCCAAGAAACGGCTGCACCACCAAACATGAACATGTAACCTGATGTGGATTTTCTATCATCCACATCCCCTCCGAAATCGGCATCGGAGTATCCTACCACTTCAAGCGATTCTGCTTGATAGACAAGTTTCAGATGTACTGTTCCTTTCAGATATCGAAGAATCCTCTTTACAGCTTCCAATGTGCTGGACCAGGATTGCTTTGATATCTACTAACTAAGCTTACTGGATAAGCTAATCAGGTCGAGTACACATCATTGCATACATTTAACTGCCTACCGCTTGTGCATATGGTACATCCAAAGGTTTCTATCCCTTTCCGGGACACTGACTCTTACTGAGTCTTTTTCCCATCACAAGTGGTGTTGGAGCTGGAGTGCTATTCTGCATTCCAAATCTCCTTAATACAGTATGCAAATATCTTTCCTAACTAAGGCTCAATGTCCTTAAGTCCCTGTCTCTTGTTATTTGAATTCCAAGAACATAGGATGCTTCGCCCATGTCCTTCATCTCAAATTCATTGCTCAATTTCTGTTTAATTTCATTAAGCATTTGTATGTCATTACCTACGAGCAGAATGTCATCTACATACAATGACATGATTGCAAACATGCTCCCACTCTTCATGACAGACACACAGTTATCCAATTTATTTGAAACAAATCCAAATTGAATAACTTTCTCATGAAATTTGAGATACCATTGCCGTGAAGACTGCTTTAAGCCATATAATGGCTTTCTTAACTTGTAAACCTTTTTCTCATGACCTTCAACCTGAGATCCATCAGGTTGTCGCATATAAATCACCTCTCTCAATTCTCCATTAAGGAAGGTCGTCCTCACATCCATTTGGAATAATTCCAAATCCATATATGCGACTATGGCTAAGATCATCCGAATGGATGCAAACTTAGCCACTGGAGAGTAGGTTTCCTAGAAATCTATTCCAGCTTGTTGAGTATAACCCTTGGCAACTAATCTGGCTTTGTATTTATCAACAGTACTGTCAACTCGATACTTTTTCTTGAATACCCACTTACATCCTATGGATTGCCTACCTTTTGGCAAATCACATAATTCTCAAACACCGTTTCGCTCGATTGAGTCCAACTCATCTATCATGGCGGCCGACCATGATTCAGACTCAGATGAAGCCATAGCTTCATCAAAGGATATGGGATCTGTACAATCCGCGACATCCTCATCTACGGTGTAGCACGACGCCTCGCATCCATAGAAATGGTAATCTTCCATCCATGCGGGTCGTGTTCTGGGTCTCTTGTTGCCGATTATACTCGTGGGTTGTGTGGGTCCACCCACTTCCTCTAAAGGATCATCATGTTCCATAGGTTCATTCTCTACATTTGGATGATCGATATCATCCTCAAGTTCTTGTCTAATGTTCACGTTGTCTTCATTGTCTTGTAAGACAATCAGAGGATCTGATTCCTCTACTTCATGCTCCTTTTCTTGATGAATTTAGAGAAAAGTTGCATCACGACTTTCGATCAGACCTTTAGTTTCATGGAAGAACCTATACCCTTTAGAATTTTCACTATATCCAATAAACTTGCACTTTAATGTCCTGAAGTCTAGCTTGTCCCTAAGCTGACTCGGTACCAGAACATGTGCAACACATCCCCATTTCCGGAGATGGCCCAACTCGGGCTTTCTGCCATTCCATATTTCATATGGCGTTGATTCTACGGACTTGGTGGGAATCTTGTTCGTTATATAGTTCGCAGTCAACACTGTTTCTCCCCAGAATTTCTTGGAGAGTCCTGAGTGTGAAAGCATACACCTTACTGCATTCATCAAAGTTCGGTTCTTTCTTTCTGCTACACCATTTTGTTGTGGTGTATAGGGCATTGTAGTCTGCCTACGAATGCCTGCTTGAATACAGTAATCCTCAAAATCCTTTGAGGTATACTCCCCACCTCTATCTGTCCTAAGAGTCTTGATTGGTTTTCCCAATCTTGTCTCCACTTCCGTCTTATATCTCTTAAATGTTTCAAGTGCTTCCGACTTTCTTCCTAAGAGATAGACATAGGAGAACTTCGAATAGTCATCAATGAATGTTATAAAATATTCCATATTTTTATGTGTGCTGACGCTCAGTGGTCCACATATGTCTGAATGGATCAAACCTAGTAACTCTGTTGACCGAATTCCGGTTGAGAAGGGTCTTCTCGTCATTTTACCGGTCAGACAGTGTTCGCAGGGCAATGTCCTTGCACCCGTGATCTTAGGCAATAAATTTACCTTAATCATTTGATCCATCTTAGAGTTTCCTGGATGACCCAGTCGCATGTGCCACAAGTCATAATCAGACAAAAAACACAAGGAATAATCAGAAGCAACATTCATTGATTCACTAGAATTTATTATATAAGACAGAATAGGTCATGCTCGGGCACAAACTTTCCCATCGCATAGACCTTCTTATTCTTGCCTATAGATACACGTTTATTGTAAAACCTAACTTCAAAGTCTTTCTTGAGCAGCACTGGGACAGATATCATGTTCCGACGTATCCCTGGGGCATATAGTACATCATTCAGTACCATAATGCTATCTCCCAGGTCAAGTCTGTATGTCCCAACACCTTCCACGTCCAGGTACAGGTAGGTGTTGTTCCCCATGTAAATCCTCTGTTCGCCTTTGCTCAGCTCCTTGAAGTCCACCAGGCCCTCCTTTGTCTTGGCGATGTGTCTGCTTACTCCAGAGTCGATCCACCATCCATCATTGTCCGTGATGACAGAGTTGCATTCCACGACAGCCGCAAATTCTATTTTTTTTTGCCTTTATTTTCAGGTACTTTAGAATTTCCCGGCTTCTTCTTATTGGGGCAATTGACCTTGAAATGGCTATATTTGCCACAACCGTAGCAAGAGCCGCGTGGGTATTTCCCACTCTTTCCCTTGAAATTTGCCTTGGAGGGGCCTAACCTTTTCTTCGCGTGCACGGCATTCGCTTCTTCTTCTTCCTCGACCTCAAAGATCTCAGCTTTCGATCTTTGTTTGGAGAGGTCCTGCTCAATCGCCAGCTGTGCAGGTAGGTCCGTCACAGACTTAATGTTACCATTCATCCTCAGAGATGTAGCAACCATGTCGAATGACGGAGGGAGACTTCCTAGTATGGCTGCGATCTGCATCCTCTCCGGAATCGCGCAATCAGCAGCCGCAAGATCCTTGGCCATCACGATCATCTTGTTCACGTGCTCAAGAACGCTTTCAGATTCCTTCATTCTACACGAGTTGTATTTGTGTAGAAGAAGCTGGACGCTCACTTCCGACTTGGAGTGGTATTTGTCCTTAACCGCGGTCCAGAGCTCGTAAGCTGATTCGCAGGTTTCGAAGACCCGAATCAAGTTCAGATCCATGTGGGTCGGCATAAAGCTCCTAGCCCTATTATCTATTTTCTCCCACTGTTCGCGGGACCTAATTTCATCCACAGTTGGATTTTCAGATAAGATTGGGCCAGGTTTATCTATAATGGTGTGTATGCTATCGTGCAACAGGCCATAGTAGATCTTCCTACTCCATAATTCATAATTAGTACCGTTAAGGTACTCGATTTTTCCCACCTCAGTGGCAATTGTCTTGCTTGTCATATTGGATCTTTTGTTGACCTAAATAAATAAATACAAGAATGTTTGAGATTTATACTTATTTTGCAAAAAAAACATAACGAAGCAGTTGGACAAAGAAAGTAAATTGTAT
Organism: Ottelia alismoides; assembly: GCA_037367405.1. Lineage (NCBI taxonomy): Eukaryota > Viridiplantae > Streptophyta > Magnoliopsida > Alismatales > Hydrocharitaceae > Ottelia > Ottelia alismoides. The sequence goes on along the minus strand of JAZKJV010010000.1, from coordinate 814,428 downwards.
GAGAATAAGTAAAGATTTCAAAAAAATTAACAAAAACAACTATTATGTATGGTTAAGTTGAAAGTGAAGCCTATTGTACAGAAGTTAAGAAATGAGGTTCATCCGACAAAGTGCCTAAAAAGTTAATAAGGATGCAGGATTAACTAATTATGCAAAACAAAAAAAACTGCAAGCGTGTTTTTAATAAGATGATATTTAATGCAACCTCACTTATTTTGCAAGACATCTTGATTTAGAGGACTATTAGTGAAATTGAGAGGACTATTACTGCATGTCGTGAAGAATGTGGTGTTTATCATTTGGTTCAGACCCAGATGCCATTGCATGTTTCGGGGGCCAATTTTCCCCCATCTTCAATGGACTTTAACAATACCTAGGCAACCCATCTCTGCAGAAACTATGTAGAGTGCTTCTTCAGCTCTATCCTACTGCTCAAATAAAGTGTGAGGCCTACCGACTTAGGAAACATTATCAAAGTTTTTTTCTTGCATCCGGCAATACACACTTTACTGCTTTGTTTGATTTGATTCATCTTCATGTATGGGGCGAGGTAGACATCTTGATTGTTATAGGAAACAGTATTTATACAATTGTTATTTCCTTTCTATGTTAATTTTCCAATGGTTATTTGCCCTATTATAGGGTTTCTCCGCTATATAAAGGAGCCTTATGATCCTGAAATAAACAAGTCATTCATTTCTTTCTGCATGGTATCAGAGCACCAGTCTTGGACCAAAGCTTTTGTATCCTCTTGGTACCCTAACAATACCCACAGACCTCTCTCCTTCTCATGAACCTTGCACAACACCATCAACACCACCCTACGGCCCCGCGCATGGAGTGTCGCAACCGAAATTTCACGATATTTGAAAGGGATTTTTACACCCATAAACCTGAGTAATTTCGTAATAACATTCGTAACCCTGCATAATCATGAATTACGCTCAGGACCCTTAATAAGTGTACCGTCTTACATCCATGACCTTCCGTTACTTTACTTCATTAACTCAACCAGTGATTGAGTTCATCTAACCACCTAACGATCTAACAGTTGTGATTAACTTAAATAGAAAAATCCCATCCTTTTCTCTTGAGCCAGCTCCTGCAACTAAGAAGGGTTTCCACGCGCGAGGGGGGGGCTTGCAGAGGTGCGGTTCTTCGAAGGTCGTGGAGCTTGCAAAGGTGTAGGTCTTCGAAGGTACAGGTGCGGTTCTCTGGAGATCGGGGAGCTTGCAAAGGTGCAGGGGAGGGGGTCCTACAGAGTTTGATCGGGTCGGGAGTGCTTGCGGGGCGATAGGTTGCCGGCGGGCTGTCGACCGAGGTGTGGGGGGGTTGCAGAGGTGCGAGGTCGACGGAGGTAGGGGGTGGATCTTGCAGAGGTGCAGGGGGCTTGCCGGGAGGGGGTCCTGCAAAGTTTGACCAGGTCGGGGGTGCTTGCGGGGGAGGGGGGGTTGCAGAGGTGCGAGGGGTTGTTGGGGGGGGGGGTCCGGAGGGGGCTTGCGGGGGTGTCTAACCGAGGCGGAAGTTGCAGAGGTGCAAGGGGTTGGGAGGGGGGGTCGACAGAGGTAGGGGTGGATCTTGCAGAGGTCGACGGTGACGGAAGGATTGATTGCAGAGGTTGACGGGGGGAGAGGCCGTTGCAGGCGGGGTCCGAGGGGAGGTGTGCGGACTGTCTGCGACGTTAGGAGGCGGAGGCGTCAAGGGGGACTTCACCGTCAGCCCCTCCAAAGTGATGGAGAGAGAAGGCGATGGCTTTATTTGCAAAAAAGAATGAGTATTAGGGGCAATTTTTCAAATGGAAACCGTCAAATATAACAGACACCTTAAACTGCACATAACACAGGATTATGTCATGTAAGAGTTAAGCATTACTCAAGGTTTCTCATATAATTCATGATTATGCAGGGTTATAAATGTTATTACGAAATTACTTAAGGTTATGGGTGTAAAAATCCCTATTTGAAATACTGCTCGATATCACCCAACACCATCGTGTGGCCCCTAGCGGCCTTGCGTTGTCATCCTCGAGTATCGGCCACCACATGATCTTTGCAGTCTCAAGCACACATCGCTCTCCATCTATCCCCCATCCAGGTACCGATTTTGGTGCAATCCAGAATGATTGTAGGCATATAAATCCAACTTGCATGCCCTAGGGCAACTCTGGATTTGATGGGAAAGGTTGTGATCTAAGTTTGCACACACATGTGAAGGAAGGGTTTAATACGAGATTCTTCCACTTCATGGTATTTGGGAGGCGGAGAAGGAATTACTTGCACGAGCTGGAGGTTGGGGGAGATAGGGTTTCGGGGGACGCGCAGATTGGTAGCGTCATGCGGGCCCATTTTGTGGAGGCGACTCGAAGGAAAAGAGGGGAGGGTTAGGGTTGGCTGGGGAGAGGGGTGGAGAGTCTCTCGACGGTCAAGTCGGAGAGCCTGGTAGTTCCATTTTCAGAGGAGGGGGTGAAGAGAGCAATCTGGGATTTGAACGTTGATTGTGCTCCAGGACCGGATGCTTCCGGATCTTGTTCTATTGTGAATTCTGGGAACTATTGAAGGAGCTGGTGGAGGTTCTTAGCGAGTTCAGGACGGGAAACAGGGGGTTTGAGAGGGTCAATCGAGCCTTGTTCCTCCTTCCCAAGGACATCTCGGTGAGTGTTGAGGATGTCAGGCCCATTTCGCTTTCCAACGCCATCTACCTAATTGTAGCTAAGATTCTGGCAAATCGGCTGAAAGGGGTTATGGACCTGATGGTGCTTCAGGGGTAATCGGCTTTTGTACCGGGTCGACAGATGACGGATGACATGGTAATGACATCTGAAATCTGTCTTGACTGGAAGCGATCGAAGAAGAAAGAGGCTTTGTGGAAAATCAACTATGCCAAGGTGTATGACTGTGTCGACTGGAGGTTCATATGGTTGTCCCCGAGGAAGAGAGGTTTCCCAGACCTGTGGGTGGACTGGATGAAGAGATGCGTTATGACATCTTACTCGATTCTGGTGAATGGTAGGTCGGAGGGGGGTTTTTTTCAACCCCAAAGGGACATCAAACATGGATGCCCATTGGCCCCAATGCTATTTGTTCTGGTGGCGGACACGTTGGTTGTGTTGTTTAAAAGAGCGGTGGAGACAGACTAGTGTACGGGGTACCGTCGAGACAATATATTTGTCCCGATGTTGCAGTATGCAGATGACAAGCTCTTGTTTCTTGGGGGCTCGGAGGAACAGAATAGAAATGCGGTCCAGTTGGTTGAAATTTTCAGCAGTCTTTCGGGACTTGTGGTCAACCGGCATAAATCGGCGGTTATCGCGTTTGGGTTGGATGAGGGGGAGCACTACAGGCTGTCGGAGGCCACGAGGTGCCCGTTGGGTGACCTTCCAATCTCCTACTTGGGATTGATTTTGGTGGCTGAGAAACTGAGGAAGGCGGACTGGGACGTGGTGGTGCAGAAAATGGAACAGAGGCGGGCAGGGTGGAAGGCGATCACTTTGTCGAGGGGAGGGTTGATACTCTTAAAGCATGTGATCTCGGTCATCCCTATATTTTTCTACTCCACTAGGTTGATGCTGGTGGGGGTCAGAAAGGGAATTGAGACCCTGATGAGGACCTTCTTTTGGTCAGATGGTAAGCAACAAAAATCCGGGTTGCATTTGGTCAGCTGGGAGGAGGTGACGAAGGCGCGCAGCGAGGGGGGTTGGGGATTCGCGATGTGGAGTGTACGAACAAGGTGATTATTGCTATGTGGGTGACTCGCATCTGGGGCCCGTCGACCACGCTGGCGACTAGGCTGCTAAGGAACATCTATGGGGTCAATGGTGAGCTGGTGACTGGTAGACTGAGGTTTGAATCACCGCTTTGGGTGGGTATTCGAGAGGTATTGCCGAGGATTGCACCAAAATTAGAACCGAGAATGGGGGATGGCCCCACCTTCAAGTTCTGGAGGGATGACTGGACCGGGGAGGTAACTCTGGAGGGAAGATTTCCCTAACTTTTTGCTTTGGCGACCTCAAAGGAGGATACCCTCTCGCAGATGGTGGAGGCGGGGTACGTGGATGTCGGGCTTCTCATTGGATCTCTCGGACCAACATCCGGAGAAGTTGTTCAGACTGCACGAGGAGATCCCTCCGCTGGAGGACTTTGCGCACGACATTGATCATTTCGAGTGGAAAAGGGCGAGATTCTCGGTGAGGAAAGCATACGTCGATTTGAGGGGAGCGACGAAGGAGCAGGACTTGGCATTGTGCCAGGACGTAAGGGTGGTTTGGGCGGCCAAGATCCCGTGCAGAATTAAAATATTCTCGTGGCGTCTGAGAAGGAATCGCTTGTGTGATAAAGCTAGGTGGGGAGATTGTTTAGTGTGGCTGACACTATGCGCGACAGGTGCGATGGGATGGAGGATTCAAATCTCATGTTTTTCAGATGTCCGGCCTCGACGCGGGTTTGGAGGGAGGTTGGGATTCAGTGGGTGGAGACTGGAGGGGTTGAAGAGTTCTGGAGGTAGGTTCGGTTGGTGGGCGACAACTCGAGTGATGACATACATGGCCTCAAATTTCAGCGAAACTCGGTCGAATTTCTGTCGAAAATCGATATCCAATCGAAATCGAAATTCGACCGAAATGACCGAAATGACCGAAATATGGGGGTCCTAGTACAAAAATTGACCGAAATGACCGAAATTTCGGTCGAAATTCCACCGAAATTCCATCGATATTCTGTTTTGGTCGATACCGAAATGGTGACCGAAACCGACATTTAAGGCCTTGATGACATATCCAAGCCGTTTGCGGTTCTGTGGGCAATCCGAATCGGGCGAAACGACGTGATCTTCAATAATCAGAGATTTTATTCAGAGAATGTAACTTCCCATTGTAAAGCCCTGTACCAATCTTGGCTCTCCTAATCTTATATCTTAACTTCTTCATGCTTTAATAAAATGCAGTGATTCCCAGTTTGGGGGATCGCCCTCTTTTCCATCATAAAAAAAACACATGTTACCTACATTGTTGTGTAGACAAAAGTTAGATCGATCTATCTCTCAATTGTGTCCTTGCAGTTACCATTCCTCATGGCAAAGAACAAGGTCGTTATATGACCTCCTATTGGGTCTTCAAAGGTGATCGCCCATCATCAAGATGGATAGGACCAACTATGAAATGTGGGCAATGCACTTCATGAGTATCATGGTGAGCAACAAAGAATAAATTCTAATGCACCTTAAGTTGATCGAATAGATTGGGATGAATGCTTCGTAGAAGTAAGACAACACACGGGCGCATGTTTGGCTTATTAATACTCTTACAATAGAGATGGCCAATAATCTTCAACATCAGCCTGCAATCAAGGCAATGTAGAACATTATCGCTGCTACATATTCCCAAGCGAAGAAGAAAACAAAGATCATCTGGTTTCAGTATGGCATCTTTACAGTGAAGCGGGATGGTCACCTTCTCTGAGCATTCTACTCATGGTTGAGAGGAATGTTTGAGAAGCTACATATTTTTTGTACCTCTGAATGCGAGTATCGAGTAGCAAATGGCATATTGGAAGGTCAAAACGATGGGCATGTTTCATGCAACTCTTGATCATCGGTATAATGCAAACATAGACAGCTCCTTATTGACACTTCTACACCTCCATGGAGCAGGCCTATAACAGATTGAGTAGAAACACATTTCCCCCTGACTCTCTCTACTATGGTCACACCTCGCAGCAGGGGAGGTTCAGTACAATTCAGAGAATGTAGTTCCCATGACAGAGGAGGTGGTCACCCTCGCCCACAATGCACGCACTACAACAGTATATGGTACTCTAAGGATACATGTTATCAAAAACATGGTCGCCTTGCATCTGCTTATTTTGTTCAGCAATTTGAGCCCACTATCACTCCTGATGATCAAAAGCATGATCATAGCGTCTCTTGTCTGAGGGAGATTATGGAAATGTCCATCGATTCTACTAGTACTCCAGCATCATCTGACATTGTTGCCTCAACCAGTATGTCAAGCAAGATTATGCTTTTACCACATGTTACAGTGCCTCTATCACTTGCTTAGGTGACGGCATTATAGCTCCATGTCGATACGAGAGCGACGAAAAACACAGGTTCCAATGGTGATACTCAAGCGTTCCACATGCAAGGGTGGCATGAGTGAGCCCATTAAGATGATGGCAGGTTTGATCGTCCTCACTACAAGGGTTGGGGTTGCATATCAGTGATAGAGTGTGTGCTACATCTAGCATGTTCGACGACAACATCAGTTCAAAAGGCAATGGTAATGATGATGCCATCAGTGGTGGTGTCTCAGGATTCTCATGGACAATGGCTAAAGAGGGTTCTTCTAATTTCTTTTCCTATGTGTATAATGTATTCTTGATCTTTGTCTTGTATGGGCAATGTGGTCAGATATTCATTGACAAAATCTACTTTTTCTTTGTCGTTATTCGATCAAAATTCGGTTTCGGCAAGTGACCGAAATCGAAACCCCATATCATTTCCTTTTCTCGATTTCAGTCCATTTCGATGGAATTTCGATTCATTTCTGTGGAATTTCGATCCATTTCGATCAATTTCGGTCCATTTCGATGGAATTTCGGTCCATTTCGGTTGAATTTCGACTGAAATGACAGAAAAATTGGAATTTGATCATGTTTCACTGAAATTCATCCTCATAACCTCTTAGGCTACTCTTTCACCTAATTTCGACCACTTTAGGGTACTTTTTGAGCTCTACATATTAGTACATTACATTGCATCATTTTAACTCACAAGACACTAGAAGTTTGTTCTTTTCTAGGACTCTCTTGTTACTTCTCTCTACTACAAGGAGTACATGTGGTTGTACGAGTGGTAGGTTGTTAACAACCTTCTAAATCTTCGTGACTGTAACTATTTTTCTACTACTAGGATGGACGTAGGTCGTGCTTATGAATGCTACACGGTTTATTGGTGTTAATTGATTTGTTTGTCTCGTATAACATACATTTTACGATCACAAGCCCTACTATGCATTTATTAGGCATGCATATTAAAATATTCGTATTTGTGTGTGTGTCTTATTTTATTTTTAAAAATTAAATAAATATTTCTCTAGGTTCAAAGGATAAGATGCAAGTTTTGATTTTAAATGTGGTACTAGCTCTGAACAGCATGCTATGACTGCTGGAGAGATTAAATGGAAATTTAAGGTAATATATAACATAATATCTTATTATAAGAAAAAAACGATATTTTTCTCTCTCATTTATTGTTTAGAAAATGTTAGAAATCTTAATTTTAGAAAAAAATAAATTCTCAAGTAATTTCTCCAATTTCCAACCATTTTACCGAAATTACATCAAATTTTTCTTTTCGGGCTTTTACTGAAACGAACCTGACATCCGACATTTAAGGCCTTAGTTGTACGGATGTGACAAAAGCAACAATATTTTCTTGGATAAATAAATCGATATAGAATCAAGATTCCAACCATTGTCGTACCTTTAAGCTCGATTTATAGTGACACTTCAACCGCTTCCATTTTTCATATGAGTACGCATCATAATATGAACAATACGCTTTGTATTTTGCTCGTTAATGCACGATAAGATCATCGAATCGTAAGGATGACTCATGGTCCATGCTCTGGTACCACTTGATGCAAACTAGAGTCTTGGTGGAGAAAGAAATTTGAGGAAGGAGGAAGATGAAAAACATGCACGTTGCATGAGATTTTAAAGAAGAAAAGCTAAAATACATGGAGGGAGGGAGGGAGAAAAGAAGAGAGATATGGATAAACTCCCATTTTCTATTAGCTTCAATTTAAGTCCAATATAATGCCACAATAGCCCCTTTATAAAGAAAAGGTGGATTTTTAAGCCAAAAAAGGGGGAAACATGCAAAGGTGTCCATCCCAATTATATTAAAAGAATGGAATACTTACAGGAGCCAAGACTCGAGAAGAGTTTCGGCATGCGAGATTATATTTTCATTTTCAATATATAAGGGTTGCCTGCAAAAGATAACACCATTTCTAGCTAACCATAACACCCAAACAACCGCAACAGGGAAGAAAATGTCATGCTTTGGATGCTTCACCATATAAAGAGAATCCCAGAAGCCAGTTATAGTGTTAAGCCATGCAATGCGCAGTTCCTGCCAAATCCCCGAGGAACTTACATACCGGAAAAAGAGATGTTCCAAGCTCTCTATTTCAATATCACAAATTGGGCATCAGCCAGATACTTCATCAATAAATCTCGCACAACGATCTATTGTGAGGATGTGTTCTTCTAAATAGCCACAAGAAAAGTTGATTCTGCTTGTGGTGTTAAAGCTCCAAATTAGATTACACTGATAAGATTACCCTCCATAATTTGCAGAGGTTTTACCACTGCTCTGTCCGCTTTCTTTACTAAGAAGGCATTGTCTTTCCAAACCCAATGATCTCGCTCCTCCGTTGGGTACTCGACCCCCATTCAAGTCGTCTAAGAGTAGCAAAAATTCTTCCACACGTTGATCAGAAAAGCATGTTATGAAAGACGGCATCCAAGTCCCCTCCAGTAGCCTGCAACCCTTATCTCACGATTAGTTGCTAGCACAAAAAGATGCAGGAAGCACCCAGCAAATGTGCCAAATCCCGTACAGTCGTCTATCCAAAAAGCAAAAGAATGTCCATTACCTAGCACCGGTTTGAATAGTTCAGTGAATCGTGGCATCATCCACTTAATTCCCTTCCAGAATACCGATGGGAAATAGGCTGTGGTCCATGCAATTTTCCCATGAGCCAGGATATTGTAGATGCGGCGGATAAACATGCATAAAGATCATCGCTCTTCCTCCAATGCATGCAACCCACTTTAGCATGAGTGCCTCATTCAAAGATTCCAAACAGTAGACACTAAGGCCGCTATATGATTTGTCCTGAATGATAAAATCTCAGTCCACGAGATGGATACTTGAGCCCTGTTGTCTCAACCTTATCCACAAGAATCTCTTCATAATCAATTATATCCGTCGACGGATGCCTGCTAGAAGGAGTTTCGCATCCAGAAAGAACACAAGACTCGCAGAAAGAACCGCCTTCAAAAGCACCAAACGTCCTCCTCGTGATAGAATAGAAGCCATCAATCCCGACAATTTTTACTCCAACTTTCACTTAGTGGAAGCCAATTAGCCATCTTGAGCCTACCACATGTTAAAGGTAATCTGAGGTAATGAATATGCAGTGTACCTCTCTCCGTCTGGAGTTCCGCACTGCATTCCTGAGCTTCTAGATCCTCCATTCCAAAAGGAATGACCATAGACTTACCGCAATTTAGAGCAAGACCAAAGCTCCCCAAAAATCTCAAGCGTTGTAGCCATCCTCTTCGCGTCATTTATACCTCCCTCAATGAAGAAAAGTATCATCGACGTATTGATGCAGTGGCACACAAAAATACCCCATCGAATAACCTGAGGTAACCCCTTGTCGCTCCATCATGCCCACCATGCATGATAGTACATCTGCTGCAAGGATAAAAAGCATAGGTGCAAGTGGGCACCCCTGTCCACACCCCTTTGGGGTCGGTGAAAACCTCCCTCAGGGCGACCATTGATCAAGACCGTATAGACCATCATGCCAACCATACATGATAGTACATCTGCTGCAAGGATAAAAAGCATAGGTGCAAGTGGGCACCCCTGTCCACACCCCTTTGGGGTCGGTGAAAACCTCCCTCAGGACGACCATTGATCAAGACCGTATAGAAGGTCGTGGTGATACATTGTTCCATCCAAGAGATTCGGATGTCCGGAAAACCTCGTTTTGATAATGCCGCCCAAAGGAAACGTCAATCAAGTGTGTCATGGGCCTTGGAGAAGTCCACATTCCACAATAATCCCTTGGCCCTGCATCTCTTCCAATCTGCTATAATCTCCGTAGCCATTGCTAGGTTGCCACAAATCTGCCTCCCAGAAATGAAAGCTGGTTGTAAAGGAGAGATGAGATAGACAAAAACTCGACTCAAACTATTTGCCAATACCTTGGCCATAATCAAATAAATTGCATTCGAAAGAGCAATCGGTCGATAAACCCATAAATGTGTGGCCACGTTCTTCTTGGGGAGCAAGAAGATAATGCTATGTTGATTCTCTCTAACCCAAAATGACCTCTTACAAACTCCATCATTACTTCCACCACCTCCTTCCCAACAACTAACCAGAACTCTTTGAAGAAGAACAATGGGAACCCATCTGGTTCTGATGCGCCATCCTCATTCAAACTCCAAACAGCGGCTTTTACCTCCTCCTCTGTGAAGCTAAATTCAAGCTCGTCGCATGTTCCGTAGAAAGTTGGCTCGCCCCCAAGCATGTCTACCTCCATTGCCTGCCATCTGATTTTCTAGAGAACTCCATGAAGTGATCCGCAATCGCTATTCCCATTTCATGATCTCCCTTCACTTGTGTCATTCACCATCATAGATCTAATCAAATTGTGTTGTCTTCTGCATGCCACTCTATGAAAATAGGTCGTGTTAGCATCCCCCTCCTTAAGCCACAACCAAGGTTTTAAATTTCGATATCAGGTATCGTATCGATACGATGTCGAAACGAAATTTCACCGAAATTTCGTCAAAATTTCGCTAAATTTTGATGACGTTTCGCCCAAAATCGAGCAACTTTTGTGAAGGAAGGCTCTTATATCAGCATTTCGCTAGAAATTTCGGTCTGATGTCAAAACCGAAATTTCAATGAAATTTCGCCACGCGAAATCTGAAACCATGGCCACGACTGACGAGAACGTTGTTTCCACTCAGTCACCCTCTTCTTATCCTCACATGCGACGATACTTTGTGTTGTCGCTCTTTCTCCAAGCTCCTCCATCGAAAGATCCATGCCATCCTCCAAATCATCAAGTCTGCGGATCTCAATCTCTGCCTTGGTTCAATGCACTCTTCTTGCTTCTCTAGCCTCCTTCTTGACTTGGCAGAGTCTGGTACAAAGGGAAGTAAATTTGTGGGCCATGTGTGCCACTGCAAAGCCAGAGCATGATGTGGAAGACTAGTGGTTTGACACCATGTCTCTAAAATACTCATGTAACCACACCCTCTCGAACCTAAAAAAGCCTCTAGGGACCGAATCGCCCCAAGACTCCCATACCAAAGGTGTATAATCCGATCCGATACGAGGTCTGGCCGAGGTTGTGAACAAGGGGAATTCCTCTAAAATTTTCGGAGATGCCAGAAAACGATCTAGGCGAGAGCGCGAGCCAGAGCTCCTCCAAGTGAACTTAGTATCAGATGCATCTAACACCACGAGGCTCAGATCGTTGATCAGCTCAAAAAAGTCTAACGATCCAGGATTGTGCCCCCCTCACATTATCGGTTGATCAGACGAGAGGAGGGTGATGTTGAAATCGCCTCCCACCAGCCAAGCTATGTCCGGGTACGAACTCCTCGCTTATCGCAACTCAGACCACAACTCAGTTCTTTATGATGGATCACCAGGGCCATAAATACATGAAATGGCTACACACGAGCCAGATCTTGAGTTCTCCAGAAGGATTGTCAACACATATCTTCCCTTCATGTCATACACGAAGGAGAAAAGCGAGGCCTTCTAGGATACAACCAACCCACACCAAAAGCATCAATTGTTCTATAATCTGACAGAGCATCTGCACCCAGTGACTTCTAGGCAAAACTTGAACATGATGAAAGCTTTGTCTCCTGTAACAACACCACATCATAATACCAGTCACTTATCAGGGCTCCAATTGCGCCCCTCTTGTCCGGGTGAACCAGACCCCTAACATTCCACTATTCCAGATCAGCACCTTCATTAAAACATCGATTTTTGACTCGAAGCTGGCACCACACCCGTTGTACTTGCGACCTCTACCTTCTCCTTGGAACAAATCACCTTGACAGATTTAGCCCTTGCCGGGCGCTTTCGAGGTGGAATTATAAAAATAAAATAAAAGGAAACAAATAAAATCCTAACAATCCTAATCAGACTTATAAATTGAGTCAATCAAATAACTAACTAAAGATCATATGCAATCTCTTTTAAAAAAATCAAATCACTCAATTGGACCAAGTTAAGGTGACTAACCCTAAGTTAAATTAATAATTCTACAGACGTAAATCTATAATTTAATAAAAATCCTCATTGGACAAAACTAAGCGAGTACCAAACCCTAATTTTGCCCTAATTCCTAGCCATGCACTGTATCACCTTAGGAGGCGTAAAGGCAGAGTACCATGCATCCTAATTCAGCAAAGGTTTCCTTCTCCAGCAATAGATCATCCTACGGGCAGCTAACAGAATCATTATATGTGACTAAGATCCACGTAGTCATGTTGAGGCATTAAGTGAGTTCAAATGGGAGTTTGTCATGATGGAGGAGATGGTCGCTCTCATCTCTCAAGGGATGTGATAGCTTTTAGATCCACCTGCATGTGGCAAAGCAGTTGGATCTAGATGGGTCTTTAAAGAGAAGTATAATTCATATGGTTCGACTGCTAGATATAGATCTAAGTTAGTAGCTAAATGCTTTAAACAAAAATAAGAAGACGACTTCTTAATACCTTTTCCCTTATAGCATGTCTTTCAATTGTATAGATTCCTCTCTCCATAGCAATACAGCTTGAGTGTCCCTTTCATCAACTTGACATGAAGAATGTCTTTTCTCTACGACGATCTATAGGAAGTAACCTTCAAGCTTTGAAGCTCAAGGGAGTGTTAAAGGGTATGTTTGTTGAAGGAGGTCATTTTTGACCTTAAGCATAATCTTCAAGTCTAATTCCATCCTATCAAAGGTCCTTGAGAGTTTAAGACTCTCCAGATCTCCATTTAATCATTCCTTGTTTATATGGAAGACAAAGAAAGGCATCGTGACCATGTTGGTCAATGTAAAAACCCTAGTTTCTTTCAGAAGTAGAGCATGATATTTCCATGGTTAGGGTTTAAAAAGAAACCCTAGAACTTGAACCATATATGATGATAAAAAAAGCTCAAATCTCTGAAGAAGAAAATTTCAAAATTGAATCGCGAACAATAATGAACATAACTCCTCCAGAATCGAACCCGCTCTGATATCATGTTAGAAAATAGAAATGCGAAAGCAAATATCAGAGAAAAAGAATAAAAACACTGAGAAGTCAGGATTTAACGTGGAACCCTACTCCCTAAGGAGCAAGATGAAACCACGGGAGAAAGCCTCAAAGGGCTGATGTATGCATTGTACTTTCTCATTGAATACATGAGGTCTGTAGCTTCTTATATAACCTCCACAAATTCTCCAAGTCCCACCGCTGGTAGATGTGGGACTAAACTCTGGATGTGGTAAATGGATCCTGGAGTGGTCCATTTACCCATCTACATGATAAATGACGCATATACTCCAACAGTTAGCATACTTTCTCTAGGACACAATAAGACCTCATTTAGAACTGGCAATCTCAATCCAAAGGAAGTATCGTAGTCATCCAAGATCTTTAATTATAAATTGCTTTGTTCGTTGTTTCTTTACTACTTCCACAATGCCTTCTAACTCATCAACAATGAGGATGATGTCCAAGTTGGGAGAACAACGAAGGATCAACAAGAAAATTTTTCCATTTTTTCAGTCCCAACGTTTTTTTGGACTGTATTTTTTTTTCACAAACATTCATCTCTCCCTTTTTTGTTTTTCAATCTCAATTTTTTTCACATATTTGCCCCCTCTTTTTTCAAAAGCATCACTACTTTTTTTCCTGTCCAACTAGAGGACCCAAACAAATGCATCTCCTTTTTTTAACAAAACAACCAACAATTGGGCTCTTCATCATTCCCCCTTTTTCTCATTTGTCCCACCTGGGCTCTTTCAATAGTCAAAGCCCACATTAACCTCAATTTTTGCCGTTTTTCTCTTTTAATTACACGGTTGTTACATCCCCCCCTTTTTCCTAGATCACAGCTCATTTGGGCCCTTAAACAACAGATGAAAAAAAATTTAATGACTCTCGAGTCATGGTCAAGGTCCATCTTGGGCTCAACCTTAGGGTTCCCACCTGGGAACCCCTTCGTCAAGGACAGTCGCCCCTAATGGGTGCGCCACTCGGGGTGCCGCCTGGAGTGCATGGCACGGCTCGCCATCGCCTGCTATAGAGAGAGGAGAAATAATGAATCGCCACCTGGAAGAACGACTGCCACTGCCATCTGTTGGGCCAGAGCATACATCACGAGTTGGATGGTGCCTGGAGGGTATCGCAAAGAAGAAGCCGCCGCACAGTGGGGAGAGATCGCATAGGGTTGCAGCAAATAGCGCGGAGTAGTGCGGACAGCTAGGGTTGTCGCCACCCCTGCATCCAGGAAGGAGAAAACCGCTTCTGCGGAAGTTGCACCTCCGTCGAGGGAGACTTGATTGGCACACCAGTGCTCCTGTGGATTCTCTGGAAGTGTTCTGTTTTGTGGGCCAACTGAAGAATAACTCTTGAGCCACATACATTGACTGAATACCCAATTTATCAAGAAATGTTTTTGCAATATCTGAGGTCGGATACCATGATGGGTAGAGATCGAGACACAACATCAATCTATTTGTCCTTGAGAGCATGCGGAATGCCCTTGGCATGTGGAAACAAAGATGGCATCTCTCTCTTGGAACGCCATTCACAGTATGCGGCGCTGCCTCCCTTTATAAGATGTAACACCAAGAGAGGCTGTGCCCTGGAGGCTTCGCGCACAGAGAAGGTGGGCAGCGTGCAGGCGATGATGTGCATAATGATGCTATGTCGCCTGGAGGTTGCTTCGCGTGCACGAAATGGGGTTCCGCTTGGAGCCATATGCAGACGAAGTCCGCGAAGGCCTGGAGGTATCTCCGCCATCGGACTGAGACCCTCCAACGTGTAGATCCGGAGGTGCCAAGGAGGAGGAGCAACCTTGACCCGTGAGGGTTGTGCGTCACGACGAAAAAAATCTTGCTGGAAACGAAAAAACACTACAGAATTGCTGCAAGAACTTAAATCTGATATCATGTTGAAATATGAAATGCGGAAGCGAATCAAAGCAAGAATAATATAAAAAAGGAGACTTCTATTTTACATGGAACCCTACTCCCTAAGGATTACTTTCTCAATCATGTTGAAATATGAAAAGATTTTCTATTAATCTTTCTCAAAGATTACAATGGGTGTGGGGCTCTTTATATAGCCCCACCAATGTGACCAAAAAAAGTCACCATTCCAAGATGTGGGACTAAACACAATCCACAGAAGATCATTCTTCAACATATAGAACTTAGATTTTTTTACTTTTATTTTTTAACTTATTTTTAGTAGTTTTTATTAATTCTAGTTACGTATTCAATTATTTCAATTAGTTAACTTTTTATGACATGAAGCAGACTACCCCTGTTATTTTCTCCGGCCTCCCACCTAACTTTCAATTTAACGGGCCTTTCAGGGAAACTCTCTTTTTTTTTTTTGAAACGTTTTCACTATAAACTATACCAGTAGTAAAAGTTACAATTGGCAGCTTTTGGCAGCTTTTGAAACGTTTTCAGGGAAACTCTCTTTTTTTTTGAAACGTTTTCAGGGAAACTCTCTGGAATGAAGCCTTTCCCTCCTGAAAATCTGGATACAATTGGCAGCTTTTGACAGCTTTTTCTCTTTTGCGGGTGGAGTGTGGTAGTTCTCCACCCGGAATTAAGACATGATTCTTTTACCTAATATGAGTTTTATTACTATATATAATAAATTAAAGTTAAGATTATATTGATTTTACTCAATATCCAAGATAATTAGTAATTTAGTAGATAGATAATCACTAATTACTAACCTCGTATTTGACCGCTTAATGAATAGTTTATACATAGTTGCGATATGTACTACTTCGTGTTTGCTATCAGGCCATCTGATATCTACAGGCTATGAACGTGAAGAACAAAATGTATGCAAGTATTGATGTCCTAAATAAAGTCATCCATGCATAATAAAAGTGTGATATTATCTTTTATAAAAGTGTAATTTATTAATTTAAAAACTAAAAAACCTTAATATATAAGAAAATCATTTTAGAGACATGTTTGTCCATACAAAATGCATTTACAACCTTGCCTTTAGACTTCAAAACATTACGTGGACAATTTAACTTGCAAGGCATGCAATTTGTATTTGATTTTTAGGCCAATCCCAACAAGGTAGGGGGGAAAGTTTGCTTTATTTTGTGCAGATTGATTTTAGTTAATGATTTTGAATGATTGTCGATTTAATAATCAATCTATCACTTCCGTAGATTGGTGGAAATCCGTCCCAAGATTTGAAATTATGAGAATGCATTGGTTGCATGCAACAATGCTTCATAACAATCGAAACCTCGCAAGAGCTTATATAAAGTAGGCATTCAAACATTAAGTAGAAAACTCAGGTTGAGAATTATACTGAAAGGATCTCTACCTTTTTTCTTAATCGGCTTTTTCTGGCAGCTTCACGATTTTGAGCTAGTCTACGTTGAGTCTGCAGGAATAGTTCACGTCAGATTATTAGAGAGTATCCCAAGCTATAAGGAACCTTGTCAACATGTGAAAAAAATGTAAAGACCTTCTGATCTCCTACTTTCTCCTTGGATCGGTCGCTAGAATCAGATGCTCCAACAGGAACCATGTAAAGTTCAAACTGAAAAGTGGAAATTACATAGGTGACCAATCATGACTCCAGAATACGCAAACTAACAAAAATTAAACACGTAAGACAAAAAAATAGATGTAAGCCATAAATCTTTTATTATTAACAGCAGCATTCAAAAGTTGTAGCTCCTAGGTAGGGTGTAGTTAAAATTTGGCATCATATAGTCACATGCAGCCAACAAAGATATCAAAGCAAGATATGATCAATGGGCATACCATTTAAGGTGATTAATGGCTCATTCGAAATATAAGCATGAAAGAAGAATTTAGATATATTATTTTAATTTCCTTCGCCTCCACTTCAAAAGTCTTAGTTATGCTGCGTTGATATTTTGCAGAAGTTCTAATAGAAGTGGTGGATTTTTTTATGTGTTTTTAACAAGTTGGATCAAAGCAAAAACTTCACCTTGTCTTACCCCCAAGGACTTCTTCGGGTCATTTGTCTATGATTTCTTCTTGGGTGATCAACACGTGTATTAAACAAATCGAAGTGTCTGATATCACATACACTTTATTTTGCGCATAGCCGATAATTTGGAAGTAAGAGCATGATTTTGAGAGTTCAAAAACTATAAAAAGTTACTCAGAGGAAAAAATGATTCTTGGAGAGAATTTTCATTTCAACTTTAGTTCCAAGAACCAAGTTGGTAATACACCTAATGAAGCTAATAGCCAACTTTTATAGGTTTCACCACTTACCTTCATATGGAAATCCCAAAATTGAAAATTTTATGAGTTAAGAATTTCCTTCGGAATTTGGGGCACTTAATTCACCTTAGTTTAAAATCCTTCAGATACCGTATAAACGATTTAATTTACTATGATAAGATTTTCTTGGTGAACTTTTAATTCACCTTCGTATAAAATCCTTCAGATTCCCACTTAAATGGTCTGGTGGTAGTGCAGTGTGCCTACCACCCAAAAGATCAGGGTTCAAATCCCCTCTTGTGGGGGGTTGCGTTAGGTAGTCGACAGCCAGCATAAAAAAATAGTCGAATCTTTCAACATGGATTTGAGCAAGAATCCATGTAGCCGGCCCTACTTATTGTAAGAGAAGGCTTCGCCATTTGGTGTAGAACTTTTGGAGGCCTACAATCACCTCTTAGGCAACGTATATATTCATGGGGCAATATTGTAATTCTTTTTTCTAAAAGAAAATCATGGTTCTTTCTATTCTATTTTAACACAATACCCAAGTCAATCTTTATACTCATCCAGTGTTATATTTGATTATTTTATAAATTATCACACGATTTCTGAGGAAAGGGAGCATTGGCGACATGGCAATAGTTGCTATTGTCTAACCAGGAGGACAAGGTTCAAGTCGTGGAAACAACCTCTTTCATAAAAATAAATGCAAGGTGAGATTGCATACAAGAGAACCAAAGGTCTGGCCCTGCTCCAAACCCTGCATAGTGTGAGCTTGCATTGGGACACCCTTTCTTTGTACTATTACCATGTATGCCTTATTTGAAGAAATTTGATTGCAAAGACTCCACATAAAATGCAGTTTCAAGCATCCAAAAGGCCATATTGAGGATTGTGAACCTTGGGTGTGCATGCCCACATTATTGTTAGAGTATGCGTCTATAGATGAGTAATTGGATCCCTCCAGGGTCCAAATACTGCATGCACATATGTTAGTCCCACATCATTTATTAGCGGGACTTGGTCATTATGGTAGGGCTATAATTATATAAGAAGCCCCACATTTGAGAAAGGTGAATAGAAACATCAACCATATGAGGCATTTCTCTCGTAGTTTCATCCTGCTCCTTATGAAGTAGGCCTCCACGTAAATCCATGTGTTTTCTTTATCTATATATCTCTGATTACGCTTATGCATGGTCATTTTCTACAAGGTATCAAAACATGTTCGATTCTTGAGGATTTATTTTATGATTATGTTCATGTTCATGACTTGTACATGTTTGAGATATGTTCAAAGTTCTGAAAATCATATCGTGGTCATCGTCATTTTCGAAAAGTTATATGATTTCTGAAACCCTAATTGTCCACAACATGGAGGCCGCAACCACCCACCATGCAGTTCTGAAGATCGTCTTCAAGTTCAAGAAGTATGTAGAATTTCCTATGATGCCCTAATTCAGTGCTTCCTCGCAAGATGAGATGAAGAAATTCCAGGAGATCGCAGGGGATCCACATGCAAACCAGTAGCCGCAACGCAAAGAATAAACAACAATACTTTCCATCGAAGAGATTAAGTACCCACAAGGAAACCCTAATATTGAAAAGCAACGGCATCTTTAGCACTTGCAGCATCAGTGGGTCTATATAAGAACTCTAGCATCGGTTAACGAAGAGGAGGATGCTCCATTCATCTCAACCTCAAGCGATGCTCCAACCCGCCCTTCCAGATTGGAAGCACCCAAAACAACGATGGACCCAAGGCACCACAACAGTCCCGGGTGATGCCACTTACACCTTCAGGCCATTCCTGTACGCGCTCCATCCTTCTTATCCAAAAACATAAAAGGTGATGACGATGATCTAGGAAGAAGAACCCCATCTCCCAAGTTGAACCCATAAATATGCTAAACCTCCAGGGGCACCCCCGATCCCTGCATGCAAAAATCAAGCGCATCTTCTCCATCGTGCACCCACATCATGCGCATCCACAATCAAGCGCTTGAGCACCTTTGAGGCAACGACGATCTGGGAAGAAGAACCTCATCTCCCATGCCAAACATGTCAATAGGTTGAACCTCCAGGGCATCCCTGATCCCCCGGTACAAGAACCAGTCGCATCTCCCCCCCCCCCCCGTACACCCTCATCTCATCCCCGAACAGGCACTCAGGCACCTTTCAGGCGACGGTATTCCTCTTAAAGCAACAAATGCCCTATCAAGGGTGGATGAGGCATGTTCGTGAGATGGGGTTCCCTTAGAACCCTAAATAGCCGATAAATTCTTTTCCTCATGAGATGGGAGAGAACCCATCAGGTTGGCATTATACATGTCCAACCAGGGCCAAGCTTTAAAAAAAAGGGGGGGAGAGGCCCTAAGAGAAAGGGTTACTGTGAAATTTAAAAAATGGAGATGAAAAAAGAAGAGGGAGAAGGAATGCTATTAGGCCCACTAGGTTACTTATGTATTCGAAAAATGGCTGAAAAAGTTTAAAAAAGGAAGAAGAAGAAAAGAGAAAAGCCAGAAAAAAAAGAACGAATCGTTGCAAAAAAAGAGAAGGTGAGATTATGGTTTTGATTTTTCCCATTTCAGTTCTCCTGATTCCCAACTTGGTCAATGTCATCCTTTTCGACTAAGTATGGGAGAAAGGGGGAGCATCATGTAGAATTCTCTAGTTCAAATTTCCTACCGGTTCGAGACACTCCATGTTCGAGTGACCCAATTTCTCAGAGTTCCCCGACGAGGAGACTAGTTTCAACCTCCATCTCCAGCAACTGTGAACTCCAATATGGACATTCTCACAGCTTTCTCTAAGGATTGTGACCTCTACAATCAGATATTCCCATGACTTTCTTTAGTTTGGCCCTTCAGAGAGATGGAGCGGTTTTTCACATGTTATGCATTCTTCCAATATGTTGCATGCCAAAGTTCTCCAACGAGGAGACTGGTTCTAGTTTCAGTGGCTCTAACAAATACATAGCACAAGTTCTCCGATAAGGAGACTCATTCCAATCCATGTGATTGTGTAGTGCAGAGTATACTTTTTTTCCAATAAGGAGACTTGTTCCAATTCAGGTGACTCTGCCCAGACAAAGCACGCTTTCTCCAATGAAGAAACTCATTTCAATTTCGGTGACTCTGAAGACATAGTACAAAGCACATATTCTCTAACAAGGAGACTCGGTTCGTATATCGGCCCTTCAGTTCCTTCTCATTAGCATAGCATGAGAAGCAACATCCTCAGCAGGCATCCACCAGAGTATGCATTGAGTTGATATTTTCTAAAGTGTCTTGCATTCTGTGAGTGAGAGTTTTCTTTCTATTTGACCAATCTGAGCATTACATACTCCAGCTTGAGGGAAAGTGTTACATTATGCGTCCATATGTAGGTAATTTGGATCCCTTTGAGGTCCAATTACCACATGCACCCATGTTAGTTTCACATCATCTATTAGAGGGACTCGATCATTATGGTGGAGCTATATAAGAAGCCATGCACCTTTTGTATTCTTTGAGAGAGTTGAATAGAAACGCCATCCCTTTGAGGCAATTCTTCCTTGATTTCATTCACCCTCCTCATGGAGTCGGGTCCCACATAAATCTCAGTGTTCTTTACGGTTCTTTATCTCTTTATCTCTGATTACACTTCTGTATTGTCGTTTTCTACAATTATAATAGCTATTTCAAATTCAAGAAGCTTCAAAAGATCTTTTGTATAAATGCCTCAAATAAATATAGAATAGAAAATATTATTTCAGAAGATTCTTTGAGATAATAGCAAACCATAAATGTATTAACATTTCAAAAATTCGAGTCAATCCCCAAAGCAACAATTATCTGTTGATGACCAAGATTGACCCCATATTCATAGTATCTATCAGTAACAGCCATACAAATACTATATACACAGTATCTGTCAGTACGAGTTACATAAATTATATTACTTTTTTTTGGAATGAGGGAAGGTGAAGGATATATATATATAACCACTGATTTGATCCATCATAAGTTTGCAACAAAAATCTGGCATGCCAAACCATAACAAATGTGTCTTTGATCATATAACCCATTCTGAAAAAAAAACCCAAAGATGCCAATATCACCCCACCCCACTCGTATAAATACCAGTCAAACCTCCCTTCATTATTTTTTAAGCCTCTTTAAAGAATATTGCACCCTCTTCATCCCACGCACAAGCTTCTTCGTAATAGTACACCATAGCATTTTTAACATAATGTACACAAAAATAACACATTTAGACGAAAGGCTAATTATATATTTTATAGCATATACAAATGAGTAATCATTGATTTGAAAATCTGCAAAATCATGTACATGCTCCCAAAATAAATTTCAACAAAATATGAAGTGAGATTGGGCATGCTTGATTCTAAATGTACCAGTTTCATATCCATAGGTACTTTTTAAAAGCCAAGATATTTTCTTTATGCCTTCAAATCAAAGTAGTCGGTTGTTTTTCCTATTGGAAAAGAACAAGAGGGAAAAAGGCATTCGAGCCACCAAAAGCAATTTATTATTTTTCCACAATATTCAAGCTCGAGGAAAACGACATTCCTGGAGAACCCTTGCCTCCAAGATCTGGTAATAATGTTGTGTGTAAAATACAGAGGATGTGAAAGCCGTGGAATAACGTGCCTGTGTTTTATCCCCTGCTATCTATGATAGATTACGGATGTAATGGTTACTGTATTCGTTGGTTTAATTAAATTCTATCAGGTACATGGAGATATTGTTGGCATGATTAGGGAAGTGCACTCTAAAGATTACTTCCCGAGTAAGCGGGTTTTGAGAGCTGAGACAAGTGATTCTCTGGTCCAGACATCTCTTCCTTCTGAATATAGAGGTAAAATATCACATTGGATATCTGCCCTTGATACTTGCTGACACAACCTCGTTCCATATAGACAAAGGCTTCGTATGGGTGACAAAATTGAGTCTAGAATTAGATATAATCAACATGCCACAAACTTGTCATTATAGTATTGATAGGCATCCCCGACCTTTTGTGTCTACGAAGTATTGCCACAGTCAAAACGTTTAAACATACAGGAAAAATCCCAACATATGTTATGAGTGATGCGAAGAACTACAACTATTGAAGCAAAAGAATGTTGAAGCAATAAAAAATTACCCTCTGATTCCTTTCATCAGCATCTATGTCCGTAGAAGTATCAGTCCTTGGACTGGTCTCTGCCATCGGTGATTCTCCCCAATTTTCGTATTGACCTCTGGGAAGAGATCCCAACCTAGACTGGGGCACTTCCAGTTGAGGGTCTTGCAACTGTGGCAGTCCAGCTCTACCAATTGGAGGAATTGTATGGGTGGATGTTAAGCTCTGTTAATTTTTTGCAGAAGAATGAGGATCCATGTAAAACATCCATATATAAATCAGATCTTGTCGATAGAATCTAAAGAAAGAATAGATATATCATGTAGAATGCCACGAATTTTAACCTATAACGGTCATCATTTGGCTTCTCAACACACACACGCACCAGTAGAATTGTACTTAGAATTCAATGACTTACTTTACCAAAATCACCAAATTGAAGAGGTAGAGAAACACCGTCTTGCCCGGTTGATTTTAAATTAAATAAGGAATCTGCATCCAGCATTACGGAAAGATAGTTAAAAGACAGGAATATCTTGACAAACTCCATGCTTCCATAGCAGCAATGAAGCTAGTAAGTTAAAAGGCATTGCCGAATTGTCACAAAGACTGTTCTTTCCTCGGTTTGAATAGTGAAAGTGTTATGCGCACCAAAGAAACTTCTACATGGTCTTCTTGATTAGAAGACAGGAAAATCCACAATTGATACTGTCCTTGGGGATATATTAAATGGAAACACTTCTATTTCCTTGGGAATACCACATTGAGAAACTGTATGGTGAAGCATATAGACTAAAAGTATATTGTATACAAATTTATTTCCTTAGATACACCTCCATGGTTTAAATTGAAGACAACATACTAAAAGAAAAAGCAAAGCAAGTCAAGGAATATCATGTTTATCAGGTAAGGCAAGTGACCAGTACACATGGGAAATGCAGTTGAAAGCTGGGAGATAGAATGAACAAATATGCTTCTTATAATTGATGTGTTTTTTATAGAAAAGAAACTAAAACAAATTTATAATGGAAACTCACTTCTACTGAGGTTGACAACATCCTCTATGCGGAATCCAGTTGATTGATCAAGCGACCCAAACTCCGATATTCGAGATGGATGCATGCTGCTTCCTTCTGTACCACTGAAAAAGACAACAGAAGCAGCAAATATTTCGCTTAGTGAGAACCAGTAGAGTTCGGCTAGTAACACAATGGAAGCATCCTAAGTCGAAATAGGGAAAGCGATCACAGAATTTTGCTTGATTTCAAGAAGTTAACTAATGTAGGAATTGCACAATACGAAGACACACTGGAATAATTTTCCCCAATGTTGACAGTGACAATTTTATTATCAGATTCTCAAGCAGCAATATGAACAAATGTATCTTGTTTTTTTTTTTTTGAAATCACAAATGTATCTTGTTAAGAAAGAAAGAAGATAACGAAGGAAATGGGAATAACAAAATGACAGGAGGTCTAAGTGACGATGGTCAACGATATATGATGAAGAATATATGAAAGAGAAGCACATACAATGAGAATAGTCTCTGTCGCTGGGAATGGACCATTTATAAGCAAATTGTAGAACTATAAACACGAAAAAATATGCATAATCTGACTAGCTACTTCTTTTTATCGTCAATAAGTCTAAATTAGGCTCCAAAAATTCAATGCTATGATGATACTTCCTTTTTATCTTGCCTCTGAGATGGTCGACAGCTGGGTGAGGCGGGGGAAGCAGGGCTTTCTTTGGAAGGTGGACTTCGCAAAGGCGTATGACTCCTTGGACTGGAGCTTCCTCTGGTCTGTGCTGCGTGCTCGCGGCTTCCCAAGTATTTGGATCTCCTGGATGCGCCGATGCGTTTCTACAGCATCCTTCTCAATCATGTTGAATGGCCGTATCATTGGTAACCGGTTTCAGCCCAGGAGGGGTGTTCGGCAGGGGTGCCCTCTGGCACCCATGCTCTTCGTCATTGCCGCTGATGTGCTCCCGAGAATGGCGGATAGGGTGATCACGAGGGGCTTCTCATCGGGGTTCTCGTGTAACTACAAGAACACTCCAACCCTCCAGTATGCGGACGACACCATCGCCTTCATAGAGGGGGGTCTGGAAGAGGTCAAAGGGATGGCTGTTACTTTCGCCATCTTTAGTGAACTCTCGGGGCTACGGATCAACCATTCCAAGTCCAAGTTGATCCCTTTCGCTTGGGATGATCGGTCTGCGGCGGCTTGTGGCGTGCTTCTGGGGTGCTCCCCTTCTGCTCTTCCGATCGATTACCTGGGTCTACCGCTGGGCGCGAGAAGGTCGAGATTGTCCCATTGGAACAGGGTGATGGAAAAGGCGGAAAGAAGGCTTGCTGGGTGGAGTGCGGCGATGCTATCCCGGGGTGGGCGTCTTGTGCTTATTAGGTCGGTCTTGGCCGCTATTCCAATCTATTTTCTGTCGAATTGGGCTATTCCGGTGGGGATTAAGAGGAGGCTTGAGGGCCTTATGCGGAACTTTCTATGGGGAAGAAGGGGTTCCGCGTCGCGGGGCATCCATCTGGTGGCCTGGAAGGATGTGGCGAAAAGGAAATGCGATGGTGGGCTCGGCATTCGTAGCCTGGATCTGGTCAACGATGCGCTGATGCTTAAATGGGTCAACAAGCTTTGGGGTAGCGCCTCCGGGTTCTTTCCCTCTATGCTGCGTGATATTCTCTCCATCGGGGTGGACATGCTGCGGGACGCCGACTCTTCGCGCTCTGGGACGCCTTTCTGGAGGGGGATCGCCTCGGCGGCTAGGCGGTTCTCTCATCTGTTCAAGCCGGTTCTGGGTGATGGCAACTCGTTGCTTTTTTGGCACGACGCATGGGCGGGGGACGCCACCCTCGGTAACTCCTTCCCTCGTCTCTGTGCCTTGGCTTCTGACTCTGGTGCATCGGTGGCTTCCGCTTGGGGCGGGGGCAACTGGTTCCCTTCCTTTGCTGCCAACCTCTCCGACGAGCGCTTTGATGACTTCTTAAACCTCCTGCAGCAGCTTAGGGATGCGCCGACGCCATCCAATGGCAGGGATCACTGGGTCTGGCGCGACGGCGCCTTCTCTTCGAGGCGGGCCTTCAAGATGATCTCGCATCAACCAATCTCTGATCGGAACCCCCTTTGCAAAGATTTGGGGTGGCTGTGGCGATTAAATTTGCCGGAGAAGGTGGCTTTTTTCCTGTGGCTTTTGCGCCGTGGTAGGGTATTGACCCGCGATAGATGTGCTAAGTTTCTATCGGGGGTTGACTCCATGGAGTGTGTGCTGTGTGCCGGCGATCTGGAGACTTTGCAACATCTTTTTTTCTGTTGTCCGTGCTCTGCCACCATTTGGGAGGGCCTCAATGTGGCTTGGGTTGACGCTTCTTCGGCCGACTCGTTTTGGGTCACTTTGCGCTCCCGTGCTGATCGGCCAAGGAGGGAATTGCTCCGCCCCCTCGCTTGCATCTGGGCGCTGTGGCTCGCTAGGAACGCGAAGATTTTCAGGGGCCAAAGGTTCTACAGGGAGAACGTTTTAGCGCATGTTGATTTACTTCTGAGTGACTGGATGCTCCGGTAATGATGTGGCCGCGTGTTGCTGTTTGGGTTGTGGTCTGGGGTATCGACAGGGATCCTCTCGATCCCTGATGTTTGCATCACTTTGTACTTCTCTTCTCCACTCCCTCGTTTGGTTTTTAATAAAATTTGGGGCGAACACCACCATGTGTCTCCCCCGAAACGTTTTGATTTCAAAAAAAAAAGCCTGGATTGAGCTCCAGAAGTGCATGCTTAGCTGAATGATTTGCAATTACAACCCCATATTTCAAACCCAACAATGAAAATTTCCCCAACTCATTAAAGCGCTAAACTCCCTAGCAAGTTACAACATTCAAACCCATGCTCCAAAGTTCATGATGGATGGATATTGTACCGAGGGAACTTTCTGGCTTCATCAAGTTGAAGAACAGGTTTCTTCGATAAAGCCGTTCATGGTTCTCCCCGACTTAAGCTCCTAACAGCAAATCACGCTAAGCATCAGGTAAGTGATTCTAAGAGGACACGCCACTATTGCGCCGATACAGTGCAATTCCAAATCATAGACCTATATCTTCACCACAACAGTATCCGCATTTCACTAGCAGACAACAACTGGTCAGCTCGATTAGCCTCCTCAGTCAGATTATAGAAAAACATTTCGGAAAAAAAATCTAAGCAGCAAAAATATTTCATTCAAACAAAGCCCCAGAACATCCAAACCCCAAGGTGATCAACAACCACATTCCATGTGAGAAACATCACACCACACAACATTAGCGAGAACATAAAGCAAGTAGTTGGATGCTTACATAGATAGAGGCACTGCAAATGGAGGAAACAATCCCGGCATCCCTTCTGCCGCCTCCTTAACATCTTCCAGCCCAAGCACAGCCCTCCTACTCCCCATCAACCACCATCCTCCCCATCCCTACCACCACCACTAGATAACACACAAGTCAAAAACCCTAATCGTACCACAACCCCTCCTCCCAACTCCAGATCAGCAAAACCACACAATCACGCCCAAGTATTAAAAAAAAGGTTCGATCTTTGGGGTACCCAAGTAAGACCCACCACGAGAATGGCGTCAAAATCGCACCTTTCCGCGAGAATCCACTCCCCCACACCCTCACCACTCTTCCCTCTTTGACTCCACCATCACCCCCTTCCTCTTCTTCCCTGCTCTTTCTCTCTCACACACACTATCTGCCCAGCTCTGCGGATCCAGGGGGGTTTGTGGTGGTATTAAACAAGACCCACCTCGATTTGCAGCGTTTTTCTATAATATATTTGGGGAAATGTGTGACGTTGGGCTCATCCCTATCCCCCATAGGTCGTTTTCGTCCTTTTCTTCCTATCTGTAATCTCTCCTTAGTCCTTACCCGCACGGTGAAAGCTTTCTTCTTCGGGTTAATTCCGGCGTTACTGTTGGCGTTAGTGGTGGGGATCTGATTAAGCATGTGGGGATTCGTGGGAGTTGTTGATTGGATGAGGAGAGCACGGTGGAGTTTGTGGGAAAAGGAGGAAGGAGCGACGACCAGCTTCCGTTGAAAATGGAATTGGAGCCCACTAAATTTGACCAGAGGTGATGAACACCCATTTTTTATATTCAATTAATAAAATTCTGCATTATTGTTTTTCTCGAAGATAATTATGTTTTCTCCAGATAAGGAAGACGTCCACCTCATCGTGAACACTCAGGCCTGTTCGGTAGGAGAATAAGCAGGAATAAGGATGGAAAATAAGGGAAATAAGGGTCTATTCTACGTTCGGATGAAGGATAGGAATAAGGAGAATAAGGTGAAATAAAGGTAGGTAAGGTGGGATAAAGATAAGAATAAGAGTGAAATAAGATGGAATAATGGGGAATAGTCGTACCACTGTGAACCGTGTCGGGAGGAGAACTGACCCCTTATTACAGGGCCTATTCTTCAACCAAACAGGGCCTCAGGGTGCGTTTGGTTAGCGGGTTAAGGCGGGTTAAACTGGAAGGGGGTAATCCGTTTTTGGATTTTAGTGTTTGGATATGGGGTTAAACTGGGGGTGGGTTAGAAGTGGGTTTGTTGAGATGTGATTATATTGAAGTTTGAAAAAATGAGTAATTATTGTGATGCGATTGTATTGAAGTGTGGAAAAGTGAGTAGAAGTGTAGTAGTTTATAATTTTTATATGATATGATAGTAGAGTATATTATTTTTTGATAGGATTGATGATGTAAAATTGATTTATTTAATTAAAAAAAAGAATAAAAAATGGGGCCCACATGAGAGAGAGGAAGGGTGGGCTAAAGGGGGTAAACTCCCCAAAGGGGAGTTTAACCCCCTTGCCGAACGGTACCTCACAGCTTTATGTAAAAGCTAGCTCAAAGCTTCCTTTAAGTAGACTATAGAGATATTAATAATCTTTATATCCCCATAAACATCACTACATGGTCTTCGGAAACTAAATCAAACAGCTTGAGGCTCGATACCAAAGCAAAGTTTACTGACAACTTTGATTTAGGTTATTCGTGGTGCAGATAAAGATCACGGAGCTCTCTCAACTCAATCGTGACGAAAGGTAGACTACTGCAAAGATGTGAAGCTCTTCTTTACTCTATCAAAAGCCCAAGGTGAGTATAAAGACTCGGTTAGCTTAAACTAAGTAATAATACACTTTCTTTCTTTAATTGTTCTATCATAATATTAACATAAAAATGTAAAAAAATATATAGAAAACTATTAAAACGCAGAAACTACAGAAAAAAATGCGTTAAGGCACCAGGTATGAATCTGCCTAAGATTGAATCTTGCACATAGAGTTATAATACCTGGAAGTAATACAATCTTATAAAATTATTATAAAATAAAACCATATTATAAAATTATTATAAAATAAAAGTCCCTAATTTCATTCTCAAGATACAAGGTTAACATTGCTCTTGCTGCCTTATTTTATGCCCAAATCTACAGTTATTATAAAGGGTAAAATGGGGTTGTCCCCTTGAGAGGGAGCTAACTTGGGTCCCCCGCCTCATTTTCCCTGTTTTTTTTGAAATTTTTTTCATAAATTTTCATCAATATATCCCTATATTATGGTATTAAAATTTCGTATGAAACGGAGACTCACACGGCCTCCATCCATACATGGTCATTTTTAACAATTTTGTTACCGTTAAAAAATGACTGTCGGACTGAAAGCCGTAGGAGTCTCTGTTTCGCACGAAATTTTAGTAGCATAATATAGAGATATAGTGATGAATATTCACGGAAGAAATTTTCAAAAAAAATAAAAAATAAGCGAAATGACACGAAGGGAGCCAAGTTAGCTCCCCGTTATGGGCAGCCACATTAAACCCTATTATAAAAGATGAGCTTAATTCTAGATGGATGGTTATTATGATGAGAAATGAGAATGATAGGTAATTGCATTGTGTTCTTTCTAAAGTGCACGTGATTTGGCGTTGGTTTGTGAAGGTGTCAGATATCGAAAAGATTAAAAAAATAGTTGTATAATCTTTTTTAGAATAATTCATTTAGTGAGTGGATTATACCCAAAACCATTTTGAAATTATTAAAGACGGAGACTTAATGCATAACGATAACGCGTATCAAGATGGAGCCTAGGGTAGTTCGTCCAACGAGTAGGGTTCCGCATAAAATCATGCTTATTCTCATTTTCCGATTTGATTTGCGTTATTTCTTTATTTTCCACGTGATATCAGAACAGTTTTGGATTTAGTCACTCTAACATTCATTTTTTTCGATTATATTTTCGTTTAATATTTCCTTGAAAATCGAAGGTTGTTATGTGTTCTTTTGGAGATCTTGCAATATTGGTAGACAGTATCGGTGGAGCTAGGGACGTAACCAGACGAATACGCATATTGATATAGGTGTTACCACATCCTTGTCCATTTTAAAATTATGGATATGGATACGGAAAAAGATTGTGGATATTGAAAGTTGCAAACAATATCCATAAACACAAATGTGGAAACAAATAATCATGATTCGAGCGAATATTTTACAAATGGAACGGAGTATCCTATACCTTCAGTATGATTGTTTGTTAAAGTTGGAATTAATAGCTAATTAAAACAAAATTAGTGAGCTACAAGACAATAAAATACAAAAAGAAACTATAATATTATACTAAGTTAAATAACGTGTATAATAAATGATTAAATAATATATAGATCTATTTTTCTTCCCACAATTGAAAAATGACGCCATATGTAATATATTGCAAGTAATCCTATAACATATTTGGAGATTCATATACAAGTTGGTGTATGTATATACAATATAAACACAAATTCAGCAATATGGATATATGTATTCGTATCCGTAAAAAAAATATGTAACCATATCTGTACACGAAGCGGCAAACGGTTTGCCGATATATGCCTACTCTGGAAATTATTTTCAAACCATCCCATTTTGAGATGGGATATTTACACCTATAACCCTGAGTAATTCCATAATTACCCCAGGTACCCAAGATAATCACGAATTGCTGGGGTTAGGAGCTTCAGACGAGGGGCCGGAGGTTGGGAGCTTGACGAGCTGGAGAAGCTTGCTGGGAGGTTTTCCACTGACGGGGGAAACGGGGACTTTCAGGCGGGTGGGGAGCGGTGGGAGGGTGCGGCTGGCCTTCCAGGTAGAGGGACGCAGGTGCGGGGGGTCTTCCCGGGGGAGAGGGGGAACGGGTACCTGGAGTAATTATGGAATTACTCAGGGTTATAGATGTAAATATCCCTTTTGAGATATTTTGTCTGTCACCCATCGAGGTTGGCGGCTGTTTCGAACCCTATCTTGGAAAGGGAAAGATGGCTCGATTCCCTTCCCCTTATTTGTTTTTTTTTATGAATTGAGGCCCAATGGGCCACTCTGTAACAAAAAAGAAAGAAGAAGAATGAACTAGGAAAAGAAAACAACCACAAAAAAAGGGAAAGGGGTTGTGATTGTCCGAAAAAATGAAGGGAAATGGAAAAAATGTGAAGAGAAATAGAGAGCAGAGAGCTGTCCAAGATAAACGGTGGACTTTTGAGCCAGTTAAGGCCTTCTACCCTTTTTTTTCTTTTTACTCTGGGTCCATTGGACAACATTTGCTATTGTATCTTTTAGGAAAAAAGGGAGAAGGCTCGGTCAGATTAGATATGACACATGCATTGTTTTGTTGAAAAAAAAGGAAGGGAGAATAATCAAGAGAGATAGAGAGAGAAGAGTGAAATTTTGATTAGAAAAGAAAAGGAGATGTTTTTTTTGTTTGATTTTTATCAAATTTTGCTCTTTTGAGATATTGCAATATCATTTATATCCCTCTTTTTTTTGGAATATTAGTTCACCCCCCTTACATCTTCCACAACTCAGGTTAGTTGTCGTCCATCCTCAATACAAACAGACGTTAACTTTGAGGACACAAGAAGTATTAGGTTAAAAAAAGGTTGAAAGTCCTCCCACTACTCCCCCCCCTCCTCCCACTGCCCTTCAGACCCTACTCACCACCTTATATGCACTCATCGCCAGACTCGTTTTTGACCTCATTTCCAACAACCTGCTCAACGTTGGCCACAAGTTGGGAATCCCTCCTTACATCTTCTATAAAACTAGAGCCACCATGCTGAGAAAAATTCGCACATGTCGTATGTCTCGAATCTTATTCGTCGTATACAGTGAATATTTTTATATTTAGTTAAGTACCTTGAGAAAGCCGTCTTTTCAAAAGACGGCTTCCATTTGAGCCAAAGCCGCTTTTTGAAAAGGTGGCTTTGGTGTTGTACATTGAAGCCGCCTCTTCAAATGCGGCTTCCTGTTCAAATGGAACCTTTCGATCTTGTGTGTATGCACCTTTGGATCGCAGATTTTGGCTCAAATGGAAGCCGTCTTTTGAAAAGACGGCTTTCTCACGGTACTTAACTAAATATAAAAATATTCATCGTATGCGGCGAATAAGATTGGAGGCATACGGCCTATGCGAATTTTACTCCACCATGCTTGCTTTCAACCTGCAAATGCTCATCCTTGAGCCCATGAACCCATCAACTGCAAGGCCATGGAGGCGCATGGGTGGTCGCCCTTCCCTGGTTTCTCCTCCAAGCTCCCCTTCCCCACCATAACCAATGATTCCACGTACGACAAGGATGATGCCTACCACGTCTTCCTCCTCCATGTTCTCCCCAGCTTCAAGGAGCTTCATCGTTGCAACTTCCGTGGTCAAAATCGGCTAAGGTCCTTCAACCTTCAGGTCATCCCTTCCGGCGATCTCCAAGGGAACCAATCTCCCATTTGGTTATTCTTTTCTTCTCCGTAATTTCTCTGCTCCAGTTTTTCCATAATCCCCATTTTCCCTCTCTTCCAATCAAGATCCCTGGAATGTAAGCTCCATCTCTGACAACCCATATGCATGTTCTTCTTCTTCACGTAACTAATCATTGTCCATCAATCCCTGCTCCCTCACCTCGATACAGGGACCTCCGCGCACCCTTCATGTTCTTTGGGCCTTAAATCCAGAGAGGAGTATTTGCTCGAGCCACATCTTTTACCTGCAAGTCTCTCGTATGATTACACAGAACTTCAAACCATCTGAACGGGGGAAGAAAAGAGCCCACTGCTCATCTCCTGGAGGAGGTGGGATTCTCCTGAACACATTCGATGTTCTTCATCTCTACATAGCCTCTTTCAAAAAATCTGCTCTATACACCATGTGGGGAACGGCGAAGGAGGAGGGAGAAAGGCGTGAGGTGGTTGGGGAGGGGTCGGAGGAGGAGGATGGGGTGTTTGAACAGGGAAGTCACTCTTAATCGATCCATGTTTTAAAATTTTTTGATTTTCAACTATTTGATGGTTAAAGTAACATAAGGGCACAAATGATATGATAGTAAGAAGTTGGAGACACAACTGATATTAGAAAAAATGGAGAGGTATAATTGATATTGCAATATCACAGAGGGGAACAAGTGATAAAAATCCCTTTTTTACTTGACATCAGTCTTTATTTGTTCTCCCAATTGGGTCATTTATTCTTATGTTTACGACAAGTGTGGGAGAAAGGTGAATGTTGAGTAGAGTTTACAAGTTCTGCTTTATATGAGATACTCTATATCGAAATGGCCATCCTCCATTGATTGTAAACTCCAGTGTGAGATAATTTCAAGGTTTGAGAGAGAACCTACTTCGAGGTCCCTATGAGAGTAATCATTTTTTCGAGATTTGTTTAGAGATATTCTCACTTTATTTATTTGCATGTCCCTTTATAGATATAGAGTCGTACTCCAGCAAGAAGATGCATTGCAGGCTAGAGGGAGACTCATCGTGGTATCTTTGACTTTGATCGACGCAAACACAAAGCACACGAGCCAGTCGTATATTGAGATTTTCTTAACCAACCATCATTCATACTTCAATCATCCAGTTCCTCCTCACTGGCATGACATGAGGAGCATCGACGTCAACAACAAGAAGCAAAGTATTCGTCAACTCAATGTTATCTATATTGTCATGTATTCAGTTCCTGAGTAAGTGTCTTTTCTATTTTTCCAAGCTGGCATTGCATGCTTTAGCTTAATGGGGAATATTAAATAATGTCTTAAATAAGTAATTGGGTCTCTCCATGATCTAATTACAATTTATGACTTTTAGTCTCTTGTCATCTATTGATGAGACTTTGGTATGTTGGGCTATATAAAGAGCCCACACCTATTGTAATACTTATTAAAATATAATATAAGAAACAATCTTTTTGGCTTTCTCCCATGATTTCATCGTACTCCTTAGGGAGTAGAATTTCACGAAAATCATATTTATTCTTATTTTTTTATTACGCTTTTGTTATTTCTTTATTTTTCACATATTGTGTATTAGGTAATTATGTATAAATAATTTGTATAGATATGCCACTGGCGAGTTCGAGAGACTGACTCCGGACCTTCCATCTCCTGACCATGTAGTAGCACTACAAAAAACTGCGAATAATGCCAGCACGAGTGTAGTCCTACTCTACTCGCATTATAGTCGTAACATAGTCATATAATCGTAAGAGTTGTGGTCGCATGTGCGGGGCTACAAAATTGATTACGACCACAATGTGGTCGTATTATTCTCACAGTATGCGAGCAATGTGGTCCTCTGTGCTCGTAATAGTTGATGTCGGTATATTAGAAAATGCATGAACTGCGACTGCGTAAGGGACTACATGTAATCACATTTTTTATTCTAAAACAAAAAATCAGTACCCGATTCAGTTTCATCAATCTTTTTCCTCTTCCTTCGCGATTACCTATACCGGTACAAGCATATAAAAATTATACATGTACAAGAAAAATATAATTCCATATAGTCTACATTCATAATCAAGCATCACAAGTATATCCACGTTCACAATCAAGCATCATACATATATCCACATTCACATACGTATAATACAATATATCACAAGAACAATCTAAACTTAAAACCATAATGCCAATGACAAAGAGTTCTAAATACTAAATTATAAGTTACAGAATACTACATGTTATCGAGTGTCAAATTATTCACTTCTTCCATCGATGAAGGATGCCATTCCCCTTATCCTTTGCCTCCCCCTCTCCGCTCCCTTCTCTGCATTGACATCCCTCTCACGGATGAAGACTCCGCGACGAGCATACCATTATGTCTCGATTCTAGGTTGCTCCTCATCTTTTCCTTATCATTGTCCCCATCCTTATCATCCCGATCATTGTGATGGTCGACGGCCTTGTTTCCACCCCGACGAGTACCCATATATTTATAAAAATACATTACTAATTCTATCATGCAATATAAATAAAATATGAAATATGTAATTACTGGACAAGGAACCAAGATTCTATGACATTGAGTCAATTATCCACGCAACTCATGAAGTTTAAAATGCGATCAATATTGTGGACATCTTGCTAATCGGTGTTGGATCCGGAGGAGGCACCACATATGGTTGTATATACTGTGATGGTGGGGGACCATATATGCTCGTGGCAGCTGGAGTACCGTAACTAAACTCCGAAGAGAATTTTGGGTGGAGCCCCCCAAGGCTTACCGAGGTTAGGCCAAACCTATTGTCCATCTATCACCTCATGTCAGACCTTGGTGTCAAATATCAAGCAGTTTGCGGTGGAAAGGGAATCATACTTCTCTGCAAAGAGCTAATCATAGAGGTTCCGCATGTTAAAGACACCTTTTAGAAATATACACTTAAAGTTTCTATCAGGGAATAAAAAGATTGTGAACATCCAATAACACTCACCGTCACAGCTTGGACTTCTTATGTGGACCATTGATCGCCTCGCATGTGGGTCTTCGTCCACCTTTCCTTAAGTGTCGGCTCACGTTGGGAAGCAGCATGATGTCACAAAGATTGAAATTAATAATCAAAATGAAGTTGGTGATATTTTGAATTGTGATGAATACTTATCAATTCAGCCCTCACTATCCCGAAGCCATTGGCACCAGTATTGGACTAGATCTCTTGCTTCATGTGTTAGTTCTTCCTATGGGAGAACATCCCCCAAAATCCTAAGAAGCAAAGAGATCACAATATTGTCTCCATTTATTTGTAGCCAGATAATGTTATGATGACAAATATTAAAATAACAATGAGCAAATTAATAATTAATGCATCTCAAGAGTGCATCAAGATGGAAAGAATTCCTTCATCCTCTTACAATTAATCTCCCCATGTAGTTGTCCAATGCAACATTTCTGACCCTGCAAATGCTATCTGTAATCATGTTACTGGCCAAGTAAGTCAGAATGATACGGAACATCTCTCGATCATGCTCGGTACGGATGTCATAAGTGTTCTGCATTTGAAAAGTATTATTTTATCAAACATATATGAGTCAAAAGAACTCTCAAACAACTACGGATAAATTTACTTACAAAGACATTGCCCAAGATCCTCTACTGGTCAGATGGACTCATACGAGTCTATTTGTAGTCCTCACATTCCTGGAACCTCTTACATACCTTGCACGACTCTTTCGCTACATTATGTTGATCCTTCAGTGTATAACAATATCATTCAATTTCATCATATAACTAAATTTGACATATTATATTAAAAATAACATAGAAATTTAGAAATTTAATTAAGGAAGAGATACCCATCGGCCAGGAGCTCCAAGAAGCGACGGGGTTGGGGCCACGCATGTGGAGGTGGTAGGACGAGGCATGGTGGGAGTGTTGTGTACATCCTCCACATCTGGCATCAGCTCGTCCTCGTGGCGTGAGATCGCAGAGTAGGTTGATGTCTGTCGTAAGATGATGGGCGGGTCGAAGTAGGCTCCACGTACCAGAGCGGTTGCGTGTGCACTGCCATCCCCAGTAAAGATGCAATTCTAAACGAATGCACTCATCTTTGGATCCCATGATCTGTCAGTTGTAACTTGAAATCAACATCATAATACATTGATATATATTTATAAAACAAAAATAATAATATGAATTTTAATTTAAACATGGAATATTAAAAAAATATTTATCATCATCATGTTGGGATGGAGGCGGTCGGTCACCATCTCGAGAATCACCACGTCTTCCAGAGATGCCTCTCTTGGAGGAAGAACCGCCTCCTCTCATCACATCCATTACTGCGTGAACACAATTTATATAATTAGAATTGAATAATAAAATTAATGAGAAAGAAATAAATTTAACAAGAGATGATGTTGAATTCACTAACCCATCAACTAGGGGGTGGTGAATTTTTTGTGGATATTCTCGTTCAGAAATCAATAAGCCTGTCGAAACTTGACCCTCTTCTGTGATGATGATTTTATCAATATACATGAGAGTCATCCTTCTTAATACTCTTAGGAGGTCATCTCTCTTTCGCTTTTTACCCGCTTGAGGAAAGTAGCATATTTGCTCAATTTTTGGGAAGCTAAGACAAAAGGATCAAACCTTCTTATATATCTACCGGAAACGACTTCAACCAAATCATACCACGAGTCTACGTCAACTCCTCATTATGGATCAAACCAGTCATAGGACAATAAGTAGAGGTGATTTGGTATTGGTATGTTACACTCCAATTCAATCACCTCTCAGAGAATCCCATAGAAGCTTAAGATGTCCTCATCGTAACAAGAACCCGATACCATAACACATGAATTACATGGGAACAACCATTAATCCTCTTCCGACGAGTGGGAACTTGATCCATTAGCATAGAAATTGTTAAATGATTTATCATGTAATTTGGACCCAAAATGAAGTCCTGTAACATCTCTGACTTCCCACCTGTCGAATCCAATGACCCAACACTCTCTCTAAACCACGCTACAAACGTCTTTCGAAGCTCTTCGATCACCTCACTTTCACCGAACATTAGATTATATGTCACTATCTAGTTCATATTATCTATGCAGTATTAAAAGATAAACTAAGATTTTACAATTCATACTAACCGTCTATTTTCTGAAAATATGTACTCAACATATGGCAAAACATCATATATAAATTATCAAGAACATATAGCTACGCTGCTTCTTTTTCAAGTCGAGTCATCATATGGTTGCTTCCCTTTCGAAATGGCTCCCCGCTCAGATGAAACACAGAAAGACAGACATCTACTTCTGTGATTGGAATTTCATTATGTAGAAGGTAATTATGAACAGTCTCTGCATCCTCAGTAAGGTATCTTACAATAAAAGTTTGCATCTTCCTCCATGATGTATTGTGCAGTTATGTACCCTTCGACCTTGTTCTTGTTACGAGCCTTCAATTTCAGAAAGAACATATACCTATACAAATACACCTGTTAGAAAAATAATATTTAATGTTTAATAATGATATATTTTTA
The DNA here is from genome assembly GCA_037367405.1 of Ottelia alismoides. Taxonomy (NCBI): domain Eukaryota; kingdom Viridiplantae; phylum Streptophyta; class Magnoliopsida; order Alismatales; family Hydrocharitaceae; genus Ottelia; species Ottelia alismoides. Next base: position 776,691 of record JAZKJV010010000.1, on the reverse strand, counting down.
GTGATACCTCTCAAAATGGTACATCTAGCGGTACTTAACCGGCCCTCTGACCTTATCCTCGTATGGCAAGTGTACCATGAGGTTATCCATTGAATTAAAGAATGATGATGGAGAAATCTTTTCCATATTGCTAAAAGGACTGACACATTCTTTTCTCTAGTCATCATATCAGATACGTTGATCTTAGTTGAATGAATACATTTGAAGAAATTGTTGAGTCTGCCAAAACATCTGTAATTATCTTTGGGAGCAAACCCCTGAATGCAATCGATAACAACGACGCCATGAAAATATGATAATCGTGTCTTTTCATAGCCTTAAAATAATTCTTCTTTTGATCAACTAATTTCTGAATATTCGAAACATGGTCATTCGGAAATCTCAGTTCTATGGCCCATGCACATACTTCCTTTACTTGGTCTTTGCTTAGCATATATTTTGCACTTGGCATAGAAAATGAGCCATCTACATGTTCCACCAAAGACAAATCTGGATGAGCATATATGTTCATTAAATCTCTTCATGTGTTCTTCATATCTTTGATCTTCCCAGGAGTGCCCAACACTGTATGAAATACATTATCGAATACATTTTTCTACGTGCATCACATCTAGATTATATCTAACAAGCAATTTTGTCCAATATGGTAACTCCCAAAAGATGTTAATCTTTGTCCATATATGATCTATGTCAAATCCGTGGAGCGTATCAGTAGCATGTGCCGTCAACTATAATAATCAAGTATGCAATTCTTCTCCTAACAGTCTAGGTGGTGATGGTGAATCTTCCACTACATTCCTTTTGACTGCCATTTTTTATCTTCGATAGAGATGATCCATAGGGTGGAACTATCCATGGCAGTCAAAGATGCATGGCTTTCTAACGTGTTGAAGTTGGAATGACTTTTTCTTCTCCATACAATATTGATAACTCTGTAATCCATGTGTACTCCACCCAAATAACATATCATACGAATGAAAATCATCAATAGTTTAGAGTAATCCGACTCTAATTTGAATTTTTCTTTGTTGACTGTATTATAAGTTTCCACAACATTTTCCCACAGATCCTTCAACTCATCTACTAGGATCGTAGATAAACATCCAAAAATCCATTAGGATGGGTCGAATCAGGAAAAAGAAGAGAAAGAAACATGTATGATCGTTTGTTACACAACCAAGGTGGTAGATTATACGACATTGTAATGAAAGGCCAACATGAGTAATCCTTACTTCATCCATGTTGATTATACCCGCCAGTCAACAACCTGATTACAACATTTCTCTTCTCTGTGGTAACTCTGGGTGATAAATCCATCAATGCATGTCAGCATTGAGAAATAGAGGGATGCTCGATGTTACCATCACATCTATGTTCGACATGCCACATCATCTCCTTCATGGTTTCCCTACACCCCTAATCAACTAAGATAGAATCGACTTGTTGTAATACAACCAATTACGGGTCTCTCAGAGATTGAGCGAGAATCTCTGCGAAGTGTAGCTCGGTCTAGTTTCTCTTGAGTAAGTCCAAGGTCGAACATAGGGACATTGCTGATTAGGTTATCTAATCGGTTCCTAAGATGGGTGATAGGCTACCCCAAGAAGCTACCTTGGTCAAGTATGCAAAAACAATACAAAGTGGATACATTATCTTTTTATGATTTTTAATGCAATTATTTTATGCTAAAAACTATGACAAATCCAATTAAATACATAAAACACATAAATAAACACAACCTTAATTAAGCTCTTGAATTCATGATCTACAAGTGATTATTTATCAATTATCCCAAGGTCCAAATATATCATCAATTATCTAGCATTTATTGGCATGATTCATCTATGCATCATTTAATGAAATCACATTTCATTTAAAATTCATCTAATATACCATAATTCACAAGAAAACATGAAATAACCATCAATAAGGTCTAGCATAAAGTTACTAATTATATCATTAAATTACAAACCAAATCAGGATGTCAAATAATGCATTAGGTCGATTAGTCATGCACTTGTGAAGCAAATAATCAAATTTAAAAATCATAGAATTCTTTGAATTTCAATTCAATTAACACGAGTCACATCAGTGATATAACTATATCATGCTAAAGAGCATGGCACAAGCTTTCAAACAATACCAATTTCATTAAATTTGGAGCTACGGTTCATAAAATATTAACCATTAAAGTTAGGGGCATAAATGAAATAAAAAACCTAATATTTAAATCCGAAAAAATTCCAAGAGGTATGAAATGCAAATATAAAAGTCGATAGGGCATATGTACAAATTAGCCACATCCAAGGGTATAAATGCAAATCTAATAAGTCGGAGGGGCTTATCTGTAATTTCTCATGAGGGCACATGCTATGAATAGGTTGAACCTATATGTAAATCTTTAAAACCTTATACGAGGCGCTGCAAATATCCCAAGCACGTGAGGTGGATCATGTGGGGGTGAGACTCGGGTGGCTTGGCTGGCTCAGGCTACATGGCAAACTCTGATGCTTCGGTGCTGGATCGGGCCACCCGACCCTCTGGTCTGAATCATTGCTTCAACTTGAGGCTAGGAGTGGATCTTGGACATTAGATCAGATCGTGCTGATCTAATTTAATTGTACCAGCAAGGTGCATTCTTCCCCCCTCCTCCGTTGCGACGATGGAGCAGCAGAGCTCCGATGATGTGTAGTTGGTTTCTCCTCGCTCCAGCATGGCTTCTGATGGTTTGAGAAGCTTCTTAAGACTCTCGTGAAGTTGATGGAAATGAGGCCGGAGTCTAAGGAGGTCTGGGAGCTCTAATGATGGAGCGTCGTCGAAGAGGAATAACTAGACTGGAGCTCCACCAAATTTTCGATCATTCAAGGTTTGGCTCCCTCCTGCAGTGCTTAGCTTATAGATGAGGCTTCATAGAATCTATTTGTATGTATAAAGGAATGAGATGGAGGCTTTGCAATGGGGTCTAAGATTGTATCCTAATTGGGTCACTGCACGTTACTTGGGCAGTGATGGATCGAGGTTGGGAGTGAAGATCATTGGAGAATGATGAAGGTCGGGGCATGATCAGATGGTGAGGAGAGTGTGTGTGTGCGCATTATGAGAAATAGGAGAAAGACAAAGAAAAGAAAGAAGATCATTACATGGAGAAGAAGGTGGCTGACGGAGAAGGTACTGAGGAGGTGGAGACAGGCCAATGAGAGGAGGCGTAGGCTCCTTGATCGTCGCTCGACACGGTGGCTGGCTGTTGAGCACAAGCAGCTCCGATGAAGGGTTGCAACAAGGTGGTATCACCTTGGATCGTGCTGGCGATAATTGCTCAGTCTTCGCTAAAAATCCCGCATTCACTCTGTTACAGGAGGGGAGGTGTGCTCAAAGTTGTCACACGTGAAGGCAGATGGCAAGCACGGGTGATGGAATAGGGATATTTGAAGACAAAGGGGGCAGTTCTAGGGGGTGGACGACAGGCTTCAATCGCTCCCTTACAATTGTCGGTTGTGTGAGAGTGTGGGTCAGGTGGAATGTGAAGAAGATGAGAGATTGGTCTACGACTGTACGTGGTCGGTTGGGTGAGGGAATGAGCAGTGTCATGGAGGAAATGGTGAGAATGGGGTGGTTGGTGTGTTGGAACGCAAGGGAGGGTGTTGGACAGAGGTAGAAGATGAAGCTCAACCGTTGGGTCAAGTGATCCAACGGTTGTTGATGAGGCACAAATGGGTGTCTGTGATAATCCCAATAAGACCAAATCAAACAGTGAGGAAGTGGGCGTGTGGGAGAGAAAGGTCGGGCCATGTGGACGGGCCTGGACGCACCATGTGGTCCAATGGGAAAAAAGAAAAAGAAAAAATAAAGATAAATTTAAATACAAACAAAATTTATACAAACCCCAAATGAAGAAATGCTCAACAAGAAAGTTTCATATCTTTACAACTTTCATGTAGAACTCAAAATGAAAATAGATCATATATACAAGAAATAAATTTTGCAAGTATTTTTAAGTAATTAAAAAAGCTCATTTTAGTTTTTTGTGACTTTTTTGGTGTTTTGATTTATAAATAATAAAAAAAACAAATATTTACAATGTTAAACTAATTTTCATGGCATTTTTTTAATATTAAGGAAATACAAGAAATAAATGAATACAAGTGATGTTATTTATGTACAAATAATTAGGATTAGTTAATTATAAGGGGTCAGATTTTAATATTATTGAATTAATCAAGCATTTATTGAATAATCTAAGTAAGAGGGATAATAATCAGATAATATGAGGATAAATCATGGATTTATCACTCCCCTATACTTAAACCTTGTCCGTCCTCGAGCTAATAAAGAATGAGTAAGTTTGATTAATCCACGACTGTGCATGTTAATTACAAGATTTGATCTGTTTAAGAACTCTCGGTTTTAGTGATCCTAAAATTATAATTGAACCAAGCTCTAGTCAAAAGTTATCCAACTTCCCTAATCATGAGACTCTCTTTGTATACATATAAAATATGGATATGACATTAAGTGTGGACTACAGTTACAAGAGTAGAATCGAAGCATCGCTCAAAGTTCTAGTTCAAGAGACTTACCTAAAGACCCAATCATCAACACTACGGAATAAATCATTTATTGCATCCAATTCATCATCTCTTTAGTTATCAGTCTTAAAAGTGAATATGGAAGGCCAGTTGATGGAGGTCATAGATTGATGTTTTTTCTTCTTCCCCTCTCATTAGAACAAGGATCTTCTCAAGTGCCTTATTAACTCAATACATGTGTATTTTTGGTTGTTTATCAGTGTATCCGTCAAGAGAATGCCGAGACATCTATACTTATTTTCTTGAGAATGCATCAGGGTATGTTTCTTTTGAGTATCTAACATACCTTCGTCACCCAACTGTGTAACATTATACAATGCAAAGCCATTTTTAGGTACTAGACCGACTCATAAAAGCCTAAGATGTTGGTCCAAGTGGACACTTTGAAAGGTTGGAAGCGCTCGCATTTGGTGGAAGCTCTTTTGAATATAGCTTTGTAGTGTAAGAGCTTTTATTTTATCATCTCCCTCTCTCTCACACACATACACATATATATTATTTTGACTAGCTCCACTGCTTTTACCAATTCAACACACATTGATCAACATTTTATTATGTTTCATCACACCATGGTACTTAGGTATATATCAAGAGATAGTATGAGAACCATGTTCTCATACTGACTGAAGTTACCGACTCTCAGATTTCATGAAGCATTCATTGGTTTTATTCCATCCTCAAATATCGTAGAATCAGGTCCAGACTCAAATCCCTCATCCCAATCCCTGAAGTGAAACCTCAACTCATCTCATTATAATTGCAATCATGCATGTGAAGTGTTGATCACATTCTTTTAAGGTGGAGACTAAGTATGCAATATAGCACATGCATCTTTTAAACCAGGAAAATGTGTACAATCAAGTCATAGACCCTAATGACTAAGGTTGATTAACTCTGAATCTTGAGATTTCATAAATCTAGTATTCTTAAACTCCTCAAGTCTTGTGTGAATGTGTAAGTGTCAGGTAATGAACCAACTTATTAGTAAATTTTTTATCAAAGGATTTTTATTAGGTATATACTAAATAATGTGTCAAAATAAAGTGTACCCCTTTTCAAAACAATTTGTAAAACATTTGTACAAATCAAGTCAGGTACATAAATTTTCCAAACATTTTACAAATCATTTTCAAAATGACCCAATGTGAAAGTACGATCAATGTATAAATGTGTTGTACTTTATACATTGATCGTACTTTCATGGGACTTTATACGTTGTACTTTATACATTGATCGCACCACATTGATCGTACATGGGACTTTATACATTGATCATACTGTCACCATAAAATGACTTTTTTCCCAGGAGAGTACCAGATTTTCCTCCCTACACCTCTTGAGGACTCGGTTCAAGTGCTCTAAACATTTATCAAAAAAATCACCATGGACCGAGAAGTCATCCATGAAGACCAGGAAATCCCCCACCATCTCGACAAATACGTCAATCATGCACTGCTGAAATGTGCCCAGAGCATTGCAGAGCCCGAATGGCATGCCTGAACATGTAAGTGCCAAATGGACATGTGAATGTGTTCTTTTCCTTGTACTCAATAGCGATGGCTACCTGATTGTAGTTGGAGTACCCATCAAGAAAATAGAAGAATGCTTTCCCAGCAAGTTTCTCCAAAATCTGATCAATGAATGGTAAGGGAAAGTGGTCTTTCTTGTACATGGCATCCATACGCTTGTAGTTGATACAAATGCGTCACAACGTGGGCACTCATATCATGATCTCTACCCCCTTCATTATCGGTGACCATCTGAATTCCCGACTTCTTCAGGACAACATGAAGTGGGGTCGTCCACTTGGAGTCGAAAATAGGGTATATAAATCATACTTTGCACCACTTCTTGATTTCTTTCTTCACTACTTCACATAGATCAGGGTTTAATCTCCTCTGGAATTCACAGAAAGGTCTCACATTATCCTCAACAAAAATGTGGTACGAGCAGAGAGCGGGATTAATCCTCACGAGATCCAACATCGTCCAGCCTATAGCCCTGCAGTTCTTCTTTAAGACATCTAAGAGCCTGGACTCATGTTATAAGGTCATGCCAGAACTAATTATGGTAGAAATCTCTCTTTGGGTCCTTCAAGAAAGACATACTTAAGTGTAGGAGGAAGCGGTTTCAACTCTAGCAGTGTTGTATCATAGATCAAGTATGGCTAAACCTCCTTCTAATCTGGTTTCATGCTGCATGAAGATGGGTTCAATTGTAAAGTACTCGCCACCAACTTGTAGGTATAAGGAGTCAGATTGCCAAAGAAATGTGGTAGTTCGGACAAAGTCATATCCAACTCGTCATCTATGTACCTTGACCATTCTGATGGAATTGACATATCCGAAGAGATCTCTAAGTCGTCTAAGGAATATGGGGATGTATCTCTAAAAAATATGGGCAACATTTGGCAAACTGCATTGTACACTATATCCTCTCTAGATGACAGGGTCTTGCTCTTTCATGTTAAGGCTTGTCTCCAAATCCCAAATGTGATGATCATCTTGCAATATGTCTCTGAAGTAGAGTACTATGTGCTGGTCTCTGAGTCGGGTCGCTGCAACTTCGTTTGCTTCATATCAAGTTCTAGTTATTTATCTGGAGAATGGAACTTCATTATTCATGTCTGATAATCAAAAGAAGCACTGGCGGTCCAAAGGAATGGTCACCCAAGAATGATCCGAGACTCTCTCCAATGATTAGGAATTTCCATGTTAAGGACCGTAAAGTCCATCCTGTAGTCTTCTCCCTCAATCATGATAAGCACATTCTTTACTTCTCCCATAGATCTCTTAATTGACTTGCCTGCAAATTGGAGTAGTGCATGATTTCCAAAGTGGCCTAACTCTAAATTTTCATAAAGTGCTAAGGTAAGAAGGTTGATTGAAGAATCGTTATCTAGGAGAGTGTGTGCGGACACAATGTCATCAATATGACTCTTCAAATAAGGAGCACTCATATCTCTCTTCTTCCTTGATAACTGTTGATTCTTGAGACAATAGGCAGTGGTTGCTGATAAGACACGAGTCTTGACATAATGGTCTAGTTTCTTCCTGTTAACCCTGGTAGGTGTGCATCGCACCTTAAGGCATTTCTGGAATGCGGGATTATTAGCCACATACTCTTCAAATGGCACCTTAACCATGATGTATTCCTTACAAAACCATGCCATTTTGAGGTCATCCTTGTGAATCTTTCATGATGTGCTTTCCTACTGTAAGAGCACGGGGGGAAATGAATTGAAGCTAAGGAAGATGATGATGAAGAATCTGAATAGAAAACATCATTTTTTACATTAAGGGAAATAACGTTCTTCATACATGGATATTTATGATGCAACTTGGAATCAAAATTTAAGTTGTCTACTACAGGTTGGAGGATAGTTGCTGAAGGTATATCCTCCACAATCGGAGGTACAAGATCCTCCGTACACTCCAGGGCATCTCCATGCTGCTATTGTTGTTGCGCTCGTGTTCTCCTCCTCCTCTCTATCCCCTGAGTGGATATCATTATTCTGTGCTAGGGTTGTGAAATGTGATGCTTCTCCTCATCATCCTCTAAAGTCTCCTCAGGTTGAGCTCCATAACCAACACTCTCCATGTTCCTTTCTTGGTTAGGTACGGATGCGCTCCTTTTTCTCCCGAGTGACATATTATTAACATCTTCACATGAAAGAATCTCATGCTCAGATCTAAGGGAGTTTGAGTAGTACACCTGACCAAACTGTTATTGTGACTGCGATCTATTCAAGATGTTGTGGTTAGCCTGAATCTAGGCAGGAATGGAGGTAGATAGGGCCGAATTCTCATCTTGCCATCAGGAAATGTGGTCGATGTACACCCATATGTCTTAAATCTCGTTTCATTTAACTTGGAGTTAAGATGCAAAAGTTAGGTTTTGGACCCCTATCGTAAATTACACCTGAAAAAAATATTCACTTTATTTATTATTTACATTCTTTAATATTTTATATTTTTATAATTGTGTAAATATTATTTATAATATATTAACATAATTAGAATAAAATAAAGCCATAAAAATACACTAAAATAAATAAGTGTACACAATACACAGATGAAATGTATGTACATATACATATATAATAAATAGCTATAATTAATTAAGTGTACATACAATATTAGAAAAATACAATAAAAATATATTTATGTATATTTAGAGAAGTTATATATATAAAAACTATGTATATAAAATAATAAATGTAAAATATAAAATAAAAATAAAATACACACTATATAGGTAATTATACCTATAAATACATTTATAAAAATAAACTCCAAATAAATTAACTTGTAAAAATATATAAAAATCACCATAAAATACTACATAAAATATTTAGTATTTTTATATTTTGTCTATAAATAAATAAAATCGTTTAATAATTTAATTTGAATTAGTAAGACATTTCTCCTCTGTTTTGTCACCTAGCAAGGTAACGTGGACCAATGGGAGCCCGATCTGAGTTGATCTCGGTCAACTCCCCGATCTCCCTAGGTCTGTTGTGTTAGAATGATATGACCTTGACTTCTTCGATTTTTGCATTTTGATTCTTGCATTTTTTTATCGATTCCTTCTGCACTTTTGTCTCTCGATCGACGGATTTACACACCGACTCATCATCTCGGTCGAGGAACCTCTGAATAAGCACGATCCTCAAGTCAACCTAGCCTGTATATAACATCTCATCTGCCACTCCTTTGTGTCTTGATCCCATTTGATCCTCAAAATCCTTGATTTCTTGTTGTTGAAGCTCCTTAGTGACAGCAGCGAGCGAGCCAAGGCGTTTGGCGTGGAGGAAGAGGTGCTAGAGAGGTGATCTGAGGTCGTCGTCCAAGCTTGTCTGAGCTCCGCCTGGGCTCCTTCGTTCTTGAGGTTGATCCTTAGTTTTAATGCTTCTTTTCATTCCTTGGGTAGCAGTAATGTAATTTAGGATTTTATTCCGCTCAATTTAGTCTTTTAGTCCGTAGATTGGTCCTTCGACGTTCGCCGGAGCACTAGGCTCCAACCATTGTACTTCACTGTACCATACTCTGTTTTGACCCACGACCACCTCCATCAGTTATACTCTGTTCCGACCCGCGACCACATCCATCAGTTTCCCCTTCCATTTCTACACCTCCTCGACCCGTCTACCCAACCTAATTAGCCCCAGGTCAACAAAATCGTGCTCCTTCTTCGTCTATTGTCGGAGCATCTCTACCCCGCCCCATTTCGCATACGTTTCGCCCTCTAATTGGTCGAGGCAGTTTGCCCTCGATCGAGCTTTCTTTCTGTGCAGGTTTCCTGAGCGTAAAGCCCGGTTGGTGGCAGTTTTGGAGTCGGAGGAGGATCCCAGGTACCCTGAGCTCCTCCGACCTCTTGGGAGCACTACGGTGATCTACAGAGCCATTTGAAGCCCTCAACAGAAGTGAACTGCCAAGAGGAATGATTTGAGCTATAGACCAGCAAGGATGAAGGTTGTAGTACTTCGCTCCAACTGATCGAAGCTCGAAAGAACATGCATTCTTCCCTGTTATTCCAAGCCTCCTCTCCACCGCCTGATCGACCCGACACTCCAGATTCTCCAATTGTCGTTGGATTGAGCTTTGCCACCTCTGTTGGATCGCCCACGAGATATGATCCTCACTGCTCACTGCAAAGCGGCATCCAACAACGAGAAGCTGACACATGTATTAGTGATTCACCTCAGCCATCGGATCAACTACGTGGGGGTAATTCTGATTTATACCCCAACGCATTTTGTATTCTATTTTTATCCAAAAACTTTCTTCTGCACGTATATTTATTTTGTGAAATTTGCAGTTTAACCCCTGTACTATTCATATTTGCACTTAGGTCTAGTCCAAGTCACCTCACGTACCCGTGCATGTAAGGCGACTAGACATTTTGCACCTAAGTCCTTCTATTATTTTTATTTCCATTTAGTCCTATATCCTCTAATTTTAATATTAAAACTTTTGGGAAAATGACAACCAGGCCCCTGTAGTTTTGTAATATTGCAATTAAGTCCTTGCTAAGTGTATTAAATCAGATATATTTGGTTATTTTGCATGGTTTCCCTCTTAGATGTTTGCGTAGGGTTCTGGTTTAACCCAGAACTCTATTTTAATTGCAAATAGGCCCCTGACAGGTTGTATTTTCTTTTTGTTGATTTATTTTTGTAAAAATAGCTCCTGTGCCTAAAATTTATGGAAAATGAGAATAAATATCTTATATAATATTGTACCACATGCATTTTTATTAAGGTATTTTATTCGATATTTCCATTTATTAAAAATAAAAAATAAAGTTATTTTTCGCTATCTAACTTAGAAAATAATAATATATATTTTGAAAAATTCCAAAAATATATATGGTTTATTAACCTTTTTTGCACATAAAGCAAAAATCCCTAAAATAGAAAAAAGAAAATCACTAAAAATTTAAAAGTTCCAAAATCCTTATAAAAAATAAATAATATTCTAGAAAAATCTAAAAATATTTATGTTTGTTTCTAAACTTTGTTTATTATATTTACTTTATATTAAAAATAGTTTTGAAAATTTTGAGATTTTGCTATTTTTAAATTCCAAAACAATTCAGCCTGTTAATATTAGTTACTATTTTAAATATTAATTCAATTAAAAATCCAAAAAATTAGTAAAAATTATAAGAAAAACACCAAAAAACATAGAAGAATATAAAAACACAAAAACATTTTATTTCCCTATTTTTGAGTATTTGTAGCTACAGATAGAAATACAAAGTCCCATTCTTTATACTGCTACATTTACTTATATTATTATTTATAATTATTGTTATTATTAAAAGGCTCAAAAATATTTTTATTACCTTTAACAAATAAAAAGGATTGTACCTTAGGATATTTTTCAAAGTTTGTTTTAATTTAATCTTTTTGTTATCTTTATTGCATATATTATACTTACATATTATATATAGTTGTGCAGTAATTGTTTATAAAGAAAAAGAAATTAAAAATTAGAAAATATAAAAAAATATAAAATTATAAATCCTTAAAAATATAAAAACAAAAATTCTATAATAATAAATAATTAAAACCCATAAAAAATAGAAAATTTCTCAAAAAAACTTAAAAATACTTATTGTCTTTTTAGCCAATTCATGTTGCCTATCCCTCATTCTCACTGTGTTCGACACCCTATACATACTTCCACTATACATCTATATATAGGGTGATAATAAATTTTGACCCCTCATTTTGATTGATTGTTTAATTGCTTGGGTGGGTTGACTGTTGATCGACCTTAGATTTTGGGAGTGGTCACCTCAACGACAATATATTCTCGCACTCCATGACTATATTTTAGACCCTCGCAAGATGTGTATCATTGAATGGCGTCGTTGCTAGGAAGCAACATGCATGATAGATTTTTGGGTCTAATTTTCTTTCATTATTTCTCTTTATTTATTTTCTCTTTATTTTATATAATTGTTTATTTGTGCTAATATTTTTCTCTTCTATTTTTCTTGCGAGGGACCTCGAGACAATGGTGACCGCTTAGGTGGTTGGAGCACCCAAGGTACGAGGAGAGTAGCTATTCCACTAGCTAGACACTTGGAGAGAGCAAGAGAGAGGAGGAGCAGGACAATTAGCATAATCACGTTTCTTTTTTAATTTTACACGGGAGTGTTTTTTTTATTTTTGCATAATTAATTTGTAATAATACATGTGGACTTGGACTTGGACATTGGGGCCCAATTTCCAAGTGTTTGTTCACTTGGGGGCTCATCAGATTTTCTCGAGTTTTCATCGCCTTTATTTTTCTTTATTTTTCATGTTTTGTGCTTTTCGCCTTATTTTTATTTGTTTTATGGAATGAGCCCTTAGTTTTGTAGAATTTCTTGCTCGGTGATATAAGGCCAAACACCTAATATCTTGCATGTACCTATAGCTTCTACGTTTGGGCTTAGATCAAAATTATTTGTTGAATACTTGGACTTGAAAGTTGAAACCGCGTGCCGTGAGAGGTCTCTATACAACGCTTGCAGAACCCACTGTGGCGGGCACCGAGGAGCCTCCAAGACTAGACTCTAGGTTTCTATTCTTCATATTTGGCATTTTGTTCTTCCCACTAATAACAATTCCTACTTAGGGTGATTTATTCATGTGCATAACGACATATAGATTAGGTTTATAAATTCTTGTTTTGCATCATGCATGGAGAGAGTTGGAAAGCATTGTAAGTCTTCTATCTTTACATGCATCATTTGATGTGAGTGCAGATTTCCATCCTCGTATCCATTTGCATTGCTTTGTCGCTCTCTCCCTATGTTTTTAGATCACATAGGAATTAAAGAAAATCTAAAAAATCATTAGGAGTTTTGATATTGAAAATACTACAAAAAAGTGAAAATAAAAAATTAAAACCAGGGGACTGTTAATTGAACTTTTACCTAAATAAAATTCATAGCGAACTTCATTGTTTGGGATTCACAAAAACCACATTGTATTCAGGTACACTCCAGACAGAGTGAGCCATCACCTTAAGGAATAGATCCAAAAACTTGATCTATGTCTACCTCAACTACCACCTGGGATCGGTGAATTATCAGCGCTTCTATCGTACGCGATTGAGTAGGGCCTTGTCAACGACGGTGCTCCCGCCTTGTGTAGAGCATCCAACTTGGTATGAAGTACTGAGACTAGGACACATCCTCACAGATGTGTCTGTCTTATCGATGTGTCCGAGTACCTTGCTTGCAAGGGAAGTAGTGGTTTAGCCTATCGCCTTCTTCTCTCTTTTCTTTGGCTGAGTAGCCACCCAAGACCGATATTGAGGACCTTAAAATGTGCAGATCACGAGATACAAAGGAAGTGGAACAAGTACCATGATACTTTCTTGGAAGTACACACTCTCCTCTAGGGCTAGCCATTAAGGACTCTTGATAATTTCTGCCAAAGTTACAATTTAAAATTGAAAAGATAAAAATAGTCAAACTCTTACGGCTTCACATTGAGTTGAGTTGGTGAATCCAATTTTGTTTGGTATTTATTTATATTAGTTTCAAATATCAAAGTCTCGTGCACTTGCGCATTTTTTCCATTCTTCTTTTCTCACATCCTCTTTGACCCCCGCTCATTATGAGCCTTCTACCGTTTTTCACTCCATTTGTTTCTCGTTCATCAATGTATCCTTCTTACAACTCGATCTTCTTTTTCCCATGAGATGATGACTCCAAGACAACTTAGTCGGGACTCCGGCGACACCCACATCGACTCCTCAAGCACGACATCTTCAATAATTCAGGACGATTCCTATGTACATGGTTCAGACTATGTGAACCACCCTCAGGACTCCTCGCTTCTTCTCCCTCACCCAGACCGAGAAATCTCTCTTCCTGAGTTCTGTCCTTTTTGTATGGAGATTGATTTCACTCCATAATCCTCTCCATCCCTAATAAGATTCAGAATTTACTTTAATTTTGAATTATTTTCTGCATCTGGTGCTTGCATGCAGACTGATCATGGTGTATTTCCTATTGCAGATCATGATCCTGGTCTTGAGCTTGTACCTTCACAACCAGCATTGGAGATTGCTCCTTTAGGAAGAGGAAAGGGACCGCAACAACCAAATTCAGAGCCATATACAGAGCAGGGCACTGGCCCCAGGTAAAACGAAGTAAACAATCAGCTCTTTGTCTCAATCTAGGCCATTCAGCAATATCTAACTGACCAAGCTCTAGCTCACGTCGCCTTTCAAGATATGTTGAATGACTTGAGGAGGAGTCAGAAGAGAGGGAGACACCTCGAGGCGGTGGTGATGAAATCCATGATGATGAGGAGGTCAATCACTCTATAGATAGACCTCACAGAGGCAAGGGTGAAGTAAGGAGAAGCTTACCTAAGCCAACCCTAAAGCAGTCATACAACCCTGTGGCCGACCGCATCAGTGACTGGATCCAGATTCCACTGATCCATGGAACACAGCTCCTTTTGCTCCTCCCTAGCTTCCATGGGAATTCAAATGAGGAGCTGTATATCCATATACAACAGTTCAGTTGTATCTGTAGCATGAACAGTACCCCAACATCCCGTTAGGGGTAGTCAAGATGATCGCCTTTCCGTTTATACTTCAGGGCAAAAATTTGTACTTGATCAACCATCTGGGGAAGGTATCGATGGCCTGGGAGGATCTGAAGTCTGTATTCCAGCACAAGTACTATCCTCTAGACCATCTCAATCTCATGCGGTCGAATATTGCTATCATATCTCAAGGACCACAAGAATCCTTTTATGAGACCCGGGAGAGGTTCAACGATTTGATCGAGAAGTTCCCCCACCATGACATCTCGAGGACCAACTTGGTTTCGCATTTCTTTGGGGGTTTGACATAATCTAGTCAACGTCTGGTGGACACCAACTACAGAGGATTCCATTTCAACAAAGGATGCGGGCGCAGTATCACATATTTTTTAGGAGATGGCCAAAGGAGAGGTTGCATTATCATCATTTCCTTCCTTCCAAATTTAGCCACCAGAACAGGTTCTCCGTAAGAATCTAAACATGGCAGACATAAGTGACGTCAACAGGTGCAACAATTTAGACTTGGCCATCATTGGGAACCACATGTCGAAGGTTGACATTATTGAGAAGTGGTCGCAGGACCTAGATAAGCTCGCCAGGATCGAGCAAAGGATGAAGGGCTTAAACAAGCTCGATATTATCACCAAGCAACTAAAGCTGATGGTGAACACCATCAATGGATGCAACGTCGTGACATTATACACATACCATGTCATATAATTGTTGATAGACCCCTTTTTACACGTGTTCCGCAACGATGTTCCTTGATGCATTCTTCACTAAATCACACTTCTTGTAGGCTACAAAACCAATCTCTACCCTTCTTGATTGATGAGAATAATGTTATAGTCATGCAAAAATCGATTTATCAAAAACCACATTGAAAATTATATGAAATCAATTTCAGTGTGGTTCAATTAATAATTTTACTTGGGAAAGTCCCGAGGTTGAACTTAGGGAGGTAATTTGAGGGCCTAGAATTAATTTTCAAACAACTCGAAATTAGGTTTTCAAATGATGAATTTCTATGATTTTTTTGACTTTGCAAATTCTTCTGGATTTTTAAATAAAAGATGCAAGTAAATTTAAGCAATTATGGTGAATAAATTTTCATAAATATTTTATGCAAGAAAATAATGCAATGCAATGTGAGAGAATAAATAAATGCAATATTTTCTTAGATTTTTTAATGATGATGAATGGATGTAGAGATAGATTGCGCAAGAAATCAAGCTGGCCAAGCAAATTATCCATGAGCAGGTCAATTCAATTTATTCGTTGAGCCCCCAATGAACAATTTCAGGAAATATATGATCAATATCCTCTATTTAATTTCAAAACCCAATTTTTCTATACATTTTTTGAGCAAAAATATGAATTTCCAAGAATACAAGACTCAAAAGTGCATGAATAATTTTTCTCAAATTTATTGGTGCTTAGATGTATCTTACATTGATTAATTATGTGTTCTATATGAAAGATAATAAAAAGAACTTTAAAATGACACCAAGATCACGAAATTTGGTTCACAAATGATCAAGATATAAAATGCATAATTCCAGAACATAAATATAATAAAATAATTATAAAAGTCTTAAAAATAACCTTCTAGGGGTTGGTTTGCAATATTTGGAATTTCGATGGGTGAATTGTGAAATTTATCAAGCACGAGGATATAAGTGTGATTCCCAAAAGTTTGGAGAGTTGTGGGTGAAATTTACCACCGCATGTGAGAGAGCTCACGTGAAGGTGGGATCTTCTCTATAAATCTTCAAAAGTGGAGGAGGGTCCTCTATAAAAGGGCCTAAGGGGCTGGTATGCAATTTGATTCCCTATGACGGTGATTCGTGTTGCTGCGGATCCACTTGAGGCAGCATGCTAGAGTGGCTTGTGTGGATGGTTGAGATGGATCCCTTGGAAGTAATCCAAGGGCGACTTCTTTTCGAGGAGGGCTTTCCCTTCTTCTTCGATGATTCCAGTCGAGGGCTGAAGGAGGTCTTCTTCCTCCAACGACCGACACACGACCAAGGGACACCAATGGAGCTTCTCGTTCTCCTGGTGGCGGTCTCCTATGCTTTAGGGACCTACAAGAAGAATTGGACTCGAGCCTTCTCGCTAGGTTGTGGCTTTTAGAAGCAAGAGGTGGATGGTGAATGGAGGTGCCTTTGATGTCGTGCAAAAGAGAGGAGCCAATGACTTCAACATTTGAAAGGTCGAAGATGGAGGGGAATATGGAAGATAGAATGAGAAGCGTGGAGGTTTTAAAGGTAGGAGTCGTATGTACGATCATCAATAGTGGGTTGTGATTTGGTTAAGAAGAAGGTACGTGATGGAGGAGGTGGAGATTGTGGAGGGGTTTGATTGAGAGGATGAAGAGGAAGAAGATCATAGAGGAAAATGAAGCAGAGAAAGGAGAATAGGGAAAGGAAGATAAAATAAAGAAGAAGATGGGAAAGGAGATACCTAAGGGTTTTCGCCAAAGTTTTGGAGGGAGTGACAACCTCAACTCTTGTGTTGTCTCCTCGATCGTTGTGGCGAAACCAACATGAGGCTCTATTATCCATCAAAGGAAGGAGCAGGTAGAGGAACGAAGGTTCCTTTGGATTGCACCGTTGGAAAGGGGCTACACCGGAGAGAATGGGGAGTGCTGTGACTGAATCCCCCCATACTCTCTTCTCTCTCTCTCTCTCTCGATCTGATCGAAGATGACAGAGCGATGGATAAAAGGCTCATCAGAGGGATGGTTTGTATTTAAATAGGATATGATTTGGGGGGTTGGTTTGGGTCTTAGGAAGGGGCTAGGATGGCTAGGTGATCAGCTGTAGGGGATAATGGAGGAGGACGAGGCAGATGACGGTTGGGTTTCATGGTTGTCGTTCCATGTGATAGGGGTGGTTAGGATTAGGAGAGTAGAGGTTTCGATCACATGAGTTTGGAGGAGATAATGAAGGAGATATGAGTCGCCAGGTATGAGGGTTCTATTGGTTAAGGATGGAGAAGGCAATCAGAGATATTGGTTATTGGGTGTGGGGGTGGAAGGGGAGGAAGGATATAACATTAGGATTAGTATAGAGGGAGTTTTTTCAGCGAGGGTGAGGCTCGACGGTTGATGGCGTTGGTTGGAGAGGAATGGGAAGAGATATTGGTGGTTAGCGATGGTGGAGATAGATGAGGAGGAGCAAAAGCGACTGGAGACTCTGACGGGGAGAGGTAGTGTGCTGGTGGTAGGAAAAGAAGGCCAAGTCGTTAGATCGTGAGTCGATCCACCGGTAGCGAGGTGCTCACATGCATAGCACATGAGGGAGGCTAGGATTAATGTGGGAAAGAAGTGGGCCATTGGATCGAACTTGATCCAATGTCCTCAGAAGAGTCGCCAGAAGAAAAAGAGGGATTTGATCGGGGGTTGGGGGTTTGACTACGATATGAGGTGGGTGAATGGGGAAATGCCATGTGTATCATTAACTTTGACCAATGCATGAGAAATGAAAAAAAAGATAATAAATAATGAATGAACAATAATGCAAAAATAACCAAAATGAAAATTGTATCCCTAAATGCACTCTACAATGTTCATACGGGATTCAGTTGCAAACAAAATCAATTGTGTAAGATACGATTTTTATGGTATTTTATGTAAATAAAATACCAATTTATTAGTTTTGCGTTTCTTATTTGGTTTTTTGTCGACAATAAATGCATGCAAAAATCAAACATGATATAGAATAATACAATGGTCACAAATGCATTTTTTGGATTTTTATTAGTTAAGAAAATGTTAGACTAAATTAGTGATGTGAATTACTTGCAAATGAATATGTCAATGTGCTCAAGTCCGGATCTCTCTTTTTATGGCTTTACTAATATTTTTTAGATTTTTATCTAATTAGTTAGAAAATGAGATGAAATTAAGAAATAGAAAAGGATTAAATTTAAAAGAGTTAAAAAAGTTATTGATCAAGTTGGTATCGAAGTACAAAGGGTACGGTCTTGGAGGGCCTACGATGTCAAATAAATCAGATCCGACGATCATTATATCGGTCGTTCTCACGTCGTGCGACACCCAATCCCAAGCGAGTCAACAACAATCGACCCACAATAAAGATTAAGCAATCAAGGTGAAATGTGAGGCAAAATTTATTTTATTTAACTCTACATAATACGTGAATTGGAAAATTAGGTAGAGTATCAAACCACAAAGACAACAGGGATTAGATGGTAAAAATAACGATTAATTTCTTAACAATAAAATTTTGTACTTTTTTATTTTTATCTATTTTCTTTTTGTAAAATTTTCCGAGTTTTTAAGATATAATTGTTATAGGTTTTTAATTTTGCAAATTTTCACTTTTAAATTTTAAAGATAAAATACAGACCAATTCACTATATAGATAAAACATAGAAAAAGAGATGCTTTTGGATTTCTAGAATGTAGCAAATAAAATAAAAATTTTAGAAATAAAATATTCTGGGGGTTTAAATACTTTTCTCTGTTTTTCGTATTTTTTGGGTAATTTTGAGAATTTTTAAGTTTTTTAATAAAGAAATTCATTAAATAAAGCAAACAGAAAATCCAAAAGATTGAAATGGGCTTGATAAATATCTTTCAAGTCAGATTGTGCCTCAAATGAATATTTCTAGACACTGAATAATATAAGAAAAACTTGGGAACTTAAAGCATATTTTTGTGATTTTCATGATTTTAAGGATTTGTATAAGGTTTTCTGTGTTTTGCAACTTTTAGGCTTTTTGTTTTCTAATTTTGTCTGATTTTTGGATATGTATTAGAATACACTAAAATACATATAATATATTTTTGGGGAAATTTTAGAGGTGTTTTGAAATATTTATAATTTTTCTAAGTCAGATCAAGGAAAACAAACATGTTTTTGTATTTTTATAAATAGGGAAATAATTTTAATTGCCTTGCAAAAAAGATATGTGAAAAAATAGGGTTCCAGACACTCAATACAATTTTCCTATAATTTTTAAATGCAAAATGGAATTTTAGTAATTAAAATACCAACACAAAATTAATCAACAACACAGGGACCTATTAGTTATATCTAAGAAGTTAGAGAGCATTTCATAACACCTTCACAAAATCCAAGGGCATACATGCAGTATTCACATAATAAAATACATTATCCGCCTGGAAGGTATGTAAATGTAATTAACATAAGTTCCAGGTGAAGGTTATAGAAAGAACATCAAGCGTATCACGGAAGCATGAAGATCACATCATATGTGATCGGGAGCGACTAGTCGCACTAGTTGCCCAGGGCAGCAGAATTTAAAAATTTTAAAGCAATGAAATCACATGATTCAAGAACAATTCTTGGATCGTTTAATCTAAACCACAAAGAAGTTGTAGGAATATCTCTTAAAGTATGATTGCGACGTAGTCTCTAAACGAAGAGACCACCTGTCTCAAGTCCGACCCGACGGAGGAGACACTTGGGAGTGCGTTAATGAAATGCGTCCTTCTCGTAATCCAAGATGTTGATCCAAGTGACGAATCTCTTGATTTCATCACATGAAATCCGAAGTCTTCTTCATGTACCAGAAGCACCAAGGAAGACAGAAATCCACGAACGGTCGAAGCGGCAACACGATGGCGTAGCGACAATAACGATCCTCTCTAGGACACAAAGTGGACAGCCACTGAGAGAGAGGTGGCATGTATGATGAGAGAGAGGGAGAGGGAGAGGGAGAGCTTGTGAATTCTATGTTTTAAAAGAAGAGGTAGGATCGCCTCTTCTTTTATAATATTTTGGGAGTTCATGGATCTCAATTAATGGACAACACAAATACAATGGTTGATATTGATTTGTGTTTCTTTCAATGGTCATGATTTTATTATAAAAATACAACCACCAATAATTTAATTATATATATATTGAATAATAGTCAATATAAAGTAATTCAATTAAATCAGTCATCATAGGAGAAATAGGAAGGAGGCAAGCCTCTTTCCAATAAGGTGGGTGGACGACCCTACATGAAGTAAGACTATGGTGGTCGTCCACTCTCCCAATTGGGAAGGAGGCTTCCTTCTCCTTTTTCACGAGATAATGCATACCATGGTGTTCCTCTATAATTTACAACAATATTTGTTTAAATTTATTCATGCAAATAATTCATAATTATTTTACGAATATTGCATTCATGCCATTGAAATTTGTGAATCACATTTACAATCCAAAATAAAATGTAAATTACATTTTCCATTAAATGTCCAATCTTAATCCAATTCACATTAACATTTAAATTGAAAATATTATTTACAAATATCTCTCTCTTATATATTATAAATCATATTTATAATATATATAATTAATATGGATAGTACAATTTACATTATCCGCAATAATTAAATCACATTTAATTATATTGGATCATCATTCTCTTGCATCAAAATAATAGGAATCCAATTCACATTATTCAAGATAATTAAATCTCATTTAATAATCCATTTCTCAATGCTTGGATGCAGATTCTATCACTGGAATTATTCTTGAACTCTTTCAAGAATAATGCGCTTTCTCCGCGGATACTTGGAAATAAGGTCAGTGCGATTATACGTTCCATGTATAGCGACTTGGATGTCAAGATCACATCTCAAATCAAGATCTTGGGGATTTCTCATGGATGCTTGATTTAATCAAAACCATAGATCTAACCTTCTCACTGCATCTGAATCACATTCAGATCGATGCCCAATATTTGGACTAAGATTATATTACTTCTCTATATTTCACCAAAATCCAAACATGTTTCATCACTCCCTCGGAATGAATTGTCATGGTTATACAATCATTTATGATCACATCACCCTCAGGTATTCCCAATACCTGCACAACTGCATATTGGAAGACTCAAAATAAACCTAAAGATATAGATCAATTTTACGTTGTCATCTTCAGAATTTTATCACTAAGTTTCTCATTCGGTCATTAGGAGTTGATATCGATCACATGCTTTCCAAAAGCATATATCATACGTGCAAATTCTTATCATGCTTCCAAAGCAAGACGACCATGCATGGAATTTGATTGATCTCAATACCTCATGAGTGAGCTCATGTCTTCCGATTCACAAGTGAATATGTATGTTCCCTTTGAGAGATCATATTATTCATATGCCCGTGTATGCACACTAGCTCTCCATTGTATAGACCTTGATTAGGCCATCAACATATCGGTTTGCCAAATGTACATACTCAGGCATATAGCAATACATTTGTCTCCGGTCAGAGGATGCATGCCTAGATCGTGACAGTATACGACATAGGTCTTGGTTATCTCCATCTCGTTAAGTCAACTCATTGACCTAACTTATCAGACACCTTCGAATCTCAATTCGTATGCAGAGGATCTGCATCAAGAGGTCAGTCAGTATCAACCTATATAGAAGGATTTTCATCTTCTTCTCAGGCTGGAGATCATCTCTTAATAATTATTTGATGGCCATTGATGAGTCCTCAGTCTAACTCCTTAAATATCCATCCAAGCACCAGCCTCTATGATTCAATAATTGAATCAACAACTGTATGATCATTAAGATGGCCATGGTACATAATCCTAATTGTACTAAGGGACCTTATAATGCATTCATTTATTTATTTCTAAGACAAGGAGTGAAAATAAATCAATAACTTTTATTGATATATTAAATATTACAATAACATTTATTATAGGAATGGTGGCCTCGGGATAACATGGCTAGCAATCTCCCACTTGCCTTCAAAACCATTCATATACAATCCTTAAACCCTTACTCATTACATGCTGGTTGAAAACCTTCTATGTCAAAGGTTTGGTAAGCGGATCAACAATGTTGTCAGTAGAGGCCAACTTGGTGATGATGATACCACCACACTTTTGAATCTCCCAAATGATGTGGTATTTCCTTTCCACGTGCTTGCTCTTTTGATGCCATCTGGGTTTCTTCGCCGGAGCTATGGTTACCATGTTATCGTAGAGTAGCAAGATGGGAGTATCAGAGGAAACTATGACAAGCTCCGGGATGAACTTGCGCAACCACACTGCATCCTTTGCAACATCCGTTGCGGCAATGTATTCAGCTTCTATTGTTGAATCAGTTGTAGTGTTCTGCTTCTTGCTTATCCAACTCACAACACCACAGTTTAACAGGAACACAAACCATGATGTTGACTTTCAATCATCAATATTAGACTGGAAGTTAGAATCTGTGTATTCTAAGACTTGAAGATCACCATCTCCATAGACCAAAATGTAATCTTGCATCCGTCTTAGATACTTGAATTCACTACATTCTAGTATTGCTCTCCATAGCAGGATTGGTAACGGCTTGCCACTCCACTACATGGCAAATATCTGGCCTTGTGCACATAATGTCATACATTAGGCTTCCCACAGCTGATACATAGGGGCATCCAACCATGGCTTTCTTATCCTCAGTACTTTGAGGAGCCATTCCTTTAAACATGCGGATTCCATGTCTTAAGGGAAGGAAGCCTTTCTTGGAATTCTCCATATGGAAACGTTCCAAAATCTTATTAATGTACTCATGTTGTGACAATCCCAAAATCCTCTTTTCTCGATTTCTAAATAGCTTTAGACCCAAGATGTAAGAGTATTGTCCAATATCTTTCATCTCGAAGGTATGGGACAACCTAATCTTAACACTGATCATCATCCCTATATCATTCACAGTGATAAGGATGTCATCTACATAAAGCATGAAGAATACAATGACACTCCCACTAAGCTTCTTGTACACATACGGTTCATCAAGATTCTAAACAAAATCATAAATCTTTATTGTTTCATTGAATTTGATGTTCCAGCTACGAGAAGCTTGCTCGAGCCCATAGATGGATTTCTTCAGCTTACGTACTTTGCCTTCCTCGGTTATGAAGTTTTGGGATTGCTCCATATAGATATCCTCTTCGAGTCCATCGAGGAAAGACCTCTTGACGCCCATCTGCTAGATGACGTAGTCAAGATATGCAGCTATAACTAGTAGTGCCCTGATGGACTTAAATATAGTCACAGGAGAGAATGTCTCATCGTAGTCGATGCCTTCTCTCTATTCGTAGCCCTTGGCTATGAGTCGTGCTTTGAAGGTCTCTACCTTCCCATCGGGTCTCCTCTTTCTCTTGAAGATCCATTTACACCCAATGTGTTTTACCCCTCTAAGTGGATCCTCTAGGGTAGATACACCATTTTTATGCATGGAGTATATTTCAGATTTCATTGCTAGCATACATCTATCCATGTCATGATCCGTGAGTGCTTGATCAAAAGAAGCTGGATCTTTGTCAGTTTCACCTGACACATGGAATCCACACCTTTTAGGTGATGCAGCCACCCTCAAACTCCTTCGAAGAGGTACATATGTTACATCTCCATTTACTTTTTCAATTTTTAGTTTAGGAAGCTCAATATCCTCAGGGGATTTAATGAGTTCCTTTACTTCATTTTTGTATTGACTCTTAAGGAAGTCATCCTCTAGAAATTTTATATCTCTAGAGACGAAGATCATCTGAGCCTCAGGATCATAAAGTTGGTATCTAATACCATCCTTAACGTACCTAATGAAATAACACTCTCGAGTGCGAGATTCTAGCTTACTTGCATCCACGTTTTTCGCATGGTCTAAGAAACCCCAAATCCTTATAGGTTTGTACCATACCAAAGCTCATGATGAGTTTTAGGTATGCATTTGCTAGGAATCTTATTCAGGATATATATTGCAATATCTATTGCATATCCCCAGAAACTAAGTGGTAAATGTGCTTTACTCATCATTGAATGGACCATGTCCATGTTGGTCCTATTGTGTCTTTTAGCAACACCATTAAGTTGGAGAGTTCAAGAAGAAGTGAGATTGGAGACAATTTCTTTATCTTTGAGGTATTCCATGAATTCAACTGAGAAGTACTCGCCACCTCGATCATATCGAATCTGTTTAATCTTCCTATCGGTTTGGTTCTCAATCAAAGCCATGAACTCTTTGAACATTTCAAAGGTTTCAGATTTATGACATAATGGGAAGGAAAACCCGTATTGCGAATGATCATCAATAAATGTCAAATAATATCGATATCTATTTCGGGTCGTGGTACTGAAGGGTCCACATACATCAATATGTATATGGTCAAGAATGCATCTGCATCTTGTAACCTTTTTACAGAAAGGCGTCCTAGTCATTTTACCACAAATATTTCACATGCAAGCAAAGTTTGGACCTGTAGAAAATTCTAAGGGTTCGTCCTTTATCAATCTGATGTTCATATAGATAATTGACCAAGCATTTGGTTCCAAATCATATTTGAATGATTTCCATCCTCCTTGGTTCTCTCAGGGTTTTTATAAGTGGCAGTAACATTCATGAAATTTTCATCAATGCACAATTTATAGAGTCCACCCGAAGTTAGAACACCATCCGCAATATATTTGTCATAATGACTTATGATACGTTTATTACAGAATAGAAATGAATATCAATTTCTAACAAGCTTAAACACATATGTTAAGTTCCTTCTAACATTCGGAACATAAAAACACTCTTTTAGTAATAGGACTCTTCCACTATATAATTATAGTCTGCATGTCCCGACAACGACTACTGCAACAAGTGCATCGGATCTCGTATGGATGATTATCTCTCCTTCATCGAGATTCCTAGTTTTCTGAAATAGATGCAACAAATTGCATACATGAATAAAAGCACCAGATTCGATGATCCAACTACCTTCTCATCTTACGAGAAAATTGGTTTCAATGATGAGAGTATAATTTATACTTGTTGGGGCTTTACATTTATCAATAGATTTCAGGTAATCTTTTACTTCCAGTGCCCTGGATTCTTGTAGTGATGGCAGATATCGGTTTTCTTCAATGCTATCAGTGTGGAAACATTAGAAGATGAGCCAACACCTTGACTTTTATTCTTCTTCTCAGTCGGACCCTTCCGAGACCATTGCTTTCGACCGTGCTTCCCTTTGACCTATGTAACCATTGCACTACAGAGGGAGTCTTTTTCTTCTTTTTGTCTTCTGCAGACTTTAATGAAGTTATGAGTTCAGCATTAGACAATGTCAATTTATTCATGTGGTACACTACAACATAATTGGTGAAAGACTTAGGGAGAGATAGCAGATTAAAGTCAGTCTGCATGCCTTTGTCCATCTCAGCCTCAAGAGTCTCCGGCTCCAAAACATAACCAAACTTTTTTGATTACATGCTCTCGGACCGAAGTCCCTACATGCATTTTACAGTGAATTAGTTCTTTCATGACATTATAATGTTGTGCGCGGTTAACATAACCGAACATCTCTTTCAGATTAGGCATTATATCATGACCTTTATCCCTCTCCACATGTTTCTTTTGAAGCAAATTGGAGAGCGATCCTAGAATATAACATCTGGACAATGAATGATCTTCATCATATTTTTCATTGTACTTGATTTCTTCTGGCGTCTTAGGGTTTGCATGCTTGTCCTTAGATAGCACATAAGATATACGGTCTACAGAAAGGATAATATCCAAATTATGGATCCAATCCGAGTAATTAATTCCTGTTAATTGGTTGACCTCCAGGAGCCTATTAGTAGATTTATGGAATTCATTGTCTGAAATTAAGAATGCACTATATCATAACATGTAAATAATCACATATTCAATATTAAAATCTTTGAATAAGGATTTTTAATCAAATTAGTCTTGCCTTTTCAACTCTGAAAGTTCATTCCCTTAATCACTTTCAAAGCAAAAGATATACTTACCTCTACATCTCTAGCAAGGGTCGGGATCTCCTTTTCTACCTTTGTTACATCCTGTGAACCCCTCAGGATCTGGGTACCCGTTAATCACATACTCGCACTATTATTCACATGAGATCGCATGAAGTTGCAGAAAAGTAGGGAAAATTTTGCGCGCGGTTAATTATCCACATGACATTCACATTCATAACATAACCACAAGATCACAGAGAGACAAATGACATCAAAATTCCTTTTCATTAATATTCATATCCATTTACAACTTGCACAAGCATCTTTCATATGACAACATATATCCCAAGTGATACAAAAGAGATATCATTTACATCACTGACTGAACAAAAACTGAGACAAGTAATTCATACCGTCTAGTGTATACTCTGTCTCCAGGAAGCATGTATAGCTACTGAGCTGCTACTAAACTGCAGACTGTTTGCCTGCCAAACACATTAGGAAAGAAGAGGCGTCAGCCATTGCTGGTACCTCCCAAAAACTTATAAAAATAACTAGACATTTAATATGTGCAAAAGCAGGCAAGTAGAAAGGTGGTACCTGTAAAATCTACATCTACTTGCGTAAGTAAAAGGGGTTTCAGGTTGTTTGTAATGCATTTCTAATGATTTCCCCAGAACCCAACATTTTCCCACATATGACACATTTATTTTGTAGTTGAATATTCATGAGTATAAGAGTATAAACATATATATTATTTTCTAGCAATCTTAACTTTTGATCATAAACTCTCCAAATCTTTACTTCAATTGATTCAGATATAACTCCAGATGATGTAGATGTAGATATGGATGATCTAGATATAGAATCGCCAAGTCTGTTGGCGAAGTAACTCAAGCGGTGAAGAAGCCTACAAATGGCTCTTCCGTCTCGCCCTCTAGTTGGAAGGGCGGTCCAATAGAGGGATAGGTCTACTCCCCAACTACGCCACTGAGACGGGTGAGAGAGACTCCCCAAAAAAGTCGCTCTAGAAACCTGCCTGACTAGTACAGGCGAACGAGCTCGTACGTAAAACTGAAAAACAAGGATCCCTCGCCTGGGTATACTAAAAGACAGGGTCAGCGGAACTGGTCTAAAGTCAGGATCCCAACGAGGCGTAAAAACACCGCGAGCTCGCGTAAAACCGAAAAGGGATTGGGATCCTAGACCCGCGCATGAAGCGTCCGCTGCCCTAACTGGGCTTCCTTTCTTCCGCCCAGTTGAGGGTCACCGCGCCCTTGCACGGTCAGGTGTAAAGGTCACCCTAACCAGCACCAATAATTAAGAGTTATCACTGATCCACCGTTTTACAAACGTACTTGATCATTGATTTGATTCACTCAAATGGCAATAGGTTGTGTTGAATGATAATCCACCAATACTCATGTAATATCTCAGGTTTCAAAAATCCTATTCACAATTCCTTTTTTTTACCCTTGCGTCTTACTTCTTGGCTACTGAAATTAAGGAATGAGCATTCATTGAAATGAGCATTCATTCACTTGATCTTTGGCTCCATACTTATTTATTAGTCAGTTCCAAAATTTGGGTCTCACAATAAGAAGTAAAACAACCTGTTTAGCTAATAATTTATATTACTAGTGATACCTTCCCTTTTCTCTTAAACTAAAAAGGATGGATTTAAAGGAAGTTCATTCTTTCAAATTCCAATTCGTTTTCTTTTTAAGGAGAACCTTGCTAGGATGTCACTAAAAATTTTGTTGATGGAGACAGATGGAGATTATTACCATCCAGAACATGACAATCTGCCATGATAATTTGAAATAGATTCTAGCTCATTTCAATATTGAGAGACTTAGCTTATGATTAAAAATTCTTTACCAGGTCATGTGTATTTTTGGGTCATTATATAGGACTAGTCTATAAAATATTTTAGTCAACTGTAACACTAACTATAATGGTCTCAAATTTCCAATAAGGCAGTGAACCAATCTTCTGAAGTCTCATCTGTAATTGTTTCATTTCATGTAATGAGATATTTACGATATCCAAGGCAAGGAATGCATCCGTTTATAAAATTATCTACTAACCACAACCAGAGATAGTCACAAAATAAATGGAACTCAATTTAATTAACCCCATACATATAGTGAAACCCAATTAATTACCCCCATACAAAAAGAGTGCCACTGGAAGCACGTAACTTCTCCAAACCCTAAAAACATTAGGAGAAAATATGTACAAATATGCTCATGACAGCAAGATGAAGTGGTGGTTTGAACATGCATGGCAGCAAGAGATGGAGAAAGGAGGTACCAATCTGGATTTTCTCAAATTTGGAGATGATTTCTCATGCAAGAAAAGCTTCAAAGTTGGCTCCAGCTGAAGAAAAGGTTGCTGTCCAGTAGTCTGGAATGGAGAAGAACTGTAAGAGGGCCTCTTGCAACCTTGGGTACTGTTGTAGGGGGCAGTGGAGATCTTCTAGAGTTGCTGGAGAAGATTTTCAGCAACAAATATCCACTGAAATGGAAAAGAAACAGGATGTTCGGCTGGAATTAGAGGAGAATTTGGGGGTCTTTTGGTTGATATTTATAAGGGGAGGGGGTAGATTTGGTGTTGACAAGTGGTGGGAAACTATGCCAAGTGGAGGGAATAAGACCAAATGGGAGAAAAATATTAAAAAGCCATATGTCTTTGCCGTCTGTCTGCTGTAGCAGAAAATAAGTAAATTTTATTTTTTATTTTGGCCAATTTCTCCTACTTATATAAGATACAAAAACCGTTTGCATTCGCGCCTCGGACCTCGGATTTCGATGCGCAATATCTCGATTTGACCGTCTCAAAATGATGGTCAATATGAGTATAATATTGATATACTTTCGGTTGGGTTTTGAACCCCCGAAATTTTCGGATAGGGATTTTGTTTGACATTAAATTTTGAAATTTAAAATATCATATGACCTCCGATTGACGAACGGTCGATTCCGTTGGTCTTGTATCGTCGAATCGGATCTAATGACGGTCTCGGTTCGCTTTTCGGTTTCCGAATTTGTGTCGCGGCTTTTTCACGGCGCGCGTTACGGTGTGACCGATTTTTGGTCGATTTTGCCCGAACGACTTTTGATTCATGATCAATTGGTCGTTTTAGGTTGTTTAGTATTGATCGACAACGTTATTGGGTTCATTGGACCCAAAATCGGACAAGTTCGGGTTTGGGCGGATTTCAGATGTTACAATTATAAAAACCTCAAAGGGAGTCTCGTTCTCGAGACTCGAGTCAAGGTCAATAGGTATCTTGGTTGAATCTCGTATGGTTATAAAAACCTCAAAGGGTTTTAAACCCATAAAAACCTCAAAGAGAAAACAAGCCATATATTTATCATGTATCTAATTACAAAAGCTTGTTTTGATGCTTACATCAGAAAAGCTGCAGGTATCGTGCCCGCATGTCGGCTTCGGTCTCCCACATCGCCTCTTTGATGCCGTGTCGGTGCCACAAAACCTTGACCAATGAAATCTCTTTGCTGCGAAGCTTCTTCACAGCACGATCAAGTATCTGAACTGGCTTCTCCTCATAAGTCAGACCCGGCTCTACATCGAGATTCTCGTAACTGATAATGTGTCGAGGGTCGTGGACATACTTCCTCAGATTAGATATGTGGAAAACATCATGAATAGATGAAAGATGTGGAGGAAGGGCTACTCGGTATGCCACTTTCCCCACTCTAGCCAGAATCTCAAAAGGTCCAACATATCGTGGCGCCAACTTGCCACGGACACCGAATCTCTGCACTCCCTTCATGGAAGATACTCGTAAAAATACCCAATCTCCGACCTGTATTTACAGGAGTGTCATTAGTATGTGATTAAGTTGATTATATATGAGTTATAACTGAATAAGTGAAGAGGAAATAATTAGATTACCTGAAACTCTAAGTCTCTCCTCCGACGATATGCATAACTCTTCTGGCGGCTCTGTGCCGTCAGAAGTCTCCGTCTCACAAGATCAACAGCTCTCGCAGTCTCCTCCAAGAGATCTATGAAATATAAAGCATGATCGCCTACCTCACGCCAACTGAGAGGTGTGAGACATCTCCGCCCGTATAGGGCCTCGAATGGTGCCATGCCAATACTGGAGTGACATCCGACGATTCCGAAAATGCGGCTTTTAAAAAGTTGTTTTTATCATGTCGTGCGTTGTAGGCGGCAATCGGAAACGATCAAGAAAATACCACAAAATTTATTCAATTTTTAATATCGTGGTGTTATGTTTATTTTACTTAGGCAAGTCCCAAGCTCGATCACAAGGAGGCAAAGGAACAACCTAGAATTAAGTCTATCAAAGTTCGTGTTCGGTTTTCGAGGCGGTCTTTTTTTTTGGAATTTTAAATGCACTAAAGGATGCAAAATGCAAATTTGGCCTTCTTTTAGGGACTAAAATGTAAATTTCAATCAAACAATGTCCGAAAAATACGAAACTTGGCCACAATGTAAACTGTAATGAAATGGATGCACTGTATTTTTTTTGGAATTTTTGTATGCAATATGAATTTTTTATGGCTTTTTAAATGCAAACAAAATGATTTTCAATATTTAATTTTAATAAATATCAAACCTACTTATTTTCAAGGATCAAAATTATCTGAGATCTATCACTAGGTAATGGATCTCAGAAAAATCCTAAACGTCGAAAATGTAGGGTTTAATACCTATTAAAAATTAAATACTAAAATGTGCAAAATGATTTTTACAGGATAAAATATGTAAGCAAATGCAAATCTTTTTGGGCACAATGTTAAGAATAATTAACTCTACAAGATGTGATTTTTCGAGAATTTTTAGGGCAACGGTTAATCACTTATCAATTTCAGAGCAGAAAATGGGTAAAATACGCCAATTTTCACAAAATAATTATTTAGTAATTAACCGTCCGTCACAAAAATACCCACAATATGTCAAAGCGTAGAGAATTAATTAACCAACATCATGCTATTTTTGGATTAATAAAATAATGTAGAGAGAAGGTTCAAAGCTAAGGGGGAACACAGGGGTACAAATGCAAATATAATATAATATAAAATGCACTGGGGGACTTTATTGTAGTTACCAGGAGTTGGGGGGTATCTTCTGCAAAATTTCCACTAGGTCACGTGACAAGCACGTGACCTGGTCGGTGGAGGTCTGTGCGCAAATTGGGGGCTCTTCAGGGGCTTGTATGCAATTGACCCACGCGGTCACGTGCCCCGCACGTGAACCATGGGGATGAGTTGTCGCTGACGTAGGGCTGAGGTCGTCCCCCCGCGCACGTGCGGCTCACGTGCGAGGGGTCTCGGTCCTGGAGCCCAGCCTGGCGAGGCGGAAGGTGGCAGTGGCCGATGGCTGGCGTTGGCTGAAGAAGGCGGCATAGACGATAGGTCTGGCTGTCTTCGAGGGTGGTGGAGGAGCAGTAGAGGGCACCCCCCCCCCCCCGGCCGAGGCGGTGGTGGAAGCGCGGAGGAGGGGTTGGCGCGTTGCTGTGCCCGCGGTGGCGAGAATCGGCAGAGCAAGACCTGGTGTTGCGGTTGGCGTGAGGGTCGGCCGGCTGAGGATGATGAAGTCGGTGTCGAGTCGTGGGCGGTGATGATGTCGGTGAAGATGATGGCTGGCGGACCTCCGGTGGCGCGGCGTGATGGCTTGGTGCAGTTGAATGTCGAAGACGAACGGTGGAGAAGCGTTGGCGGAGACGACGATGGTTGTCGGAGAAGAACGGTGGTCGTCGTTGGCGATACGTTGGAGGTGAAGTAGGCGAAGAGGCGGAGCAGCGTCGATGTCGTGGGCTCAACGACGACGAAGGCCGGAGCTGAAGCGCATGCGGAGGAGGAGCTCCGTGGCTGCAACGAGGACCGGGGAACGTGGCCTCGGATCTCGTCGACGGCGAAGCTCCGGGCTGTCACCACCGGGCTTCGCCAGAGGCTTGTCGGCGGATAAAGTGGAGGAGGGCCGGCGGTGCTCTTAAATAAGAGAGGGGAGTCGGCCGGAGATGGAAGGGGATCGGGCTTCGATTTGGCGAGAAGATCGGATTGAGGCGCGCGAAAATCGTGGATGAGATCGGCGGGACGGCGCAGAGGTGCGATCAGCCGCGATTTGCGGCGAAATCTGAGGGCGGCGGAGATACGCGGCAGTGGCGGCGGAGCTCCCAAAGGGGAAAGGAGCCGAGGGGGACGACGCACAGGCGCCGTCCGATCGAGTTTGATCGGATGGCGCCCGTTACGCCACGTGGCGGTGAGAGGAAAAAGGCGGGCACGTGCGGAGCACGTGCCTGGGTGGCACGTGCGACGCACGTGCTTCGTATTTATTATTATTTTTTTATTTTTTATTTAATAAAACGGAAGTAATAAGGCCGAAAATGGTTGACACGTGGCGGCCTCTGGGGCTGCCACGTGCCAGCACCAGAAAATCTAAAAATAAAATACTTTGTAAAATCGATAAAAAAATAGCAATTGACCTCGGATCGAAAAAGTTCCTTCACAAAAAATGCTCGTCTCGACGAGATCTACAACTTTCATGAAAACATCAAAACCAAAATCGGTCAAATGTAAAAAGTGAATTTTTGGGGTATCCTATGTACATAGAATACCTTGATTTTTGGGGTTCATAACTTTTATGTCATTTTTTTGATCAGATAAAAATCCGGAAAAATTATGGTAAAATCAGAGATAAATAAAGACACTTAATTCTAATTTTTTTGGATTTTTATTGATTAAGAAAATATATACATAAAATACAAGGTCAAAAACCGTGAAAATATACAATGTACAAAAGAGGCCCAAAACCCAACTTTCACATACGAGCTCCGATTCACTTGAACTTGGTCTTGTTTTGAAGGTAATTGAATGCACATTAGTTCAAAAGTGAGTAGGATTAAATCGGACACTGGATGGGGAAGATATGTGGCTTTTAGTCCGAAAATCCTGAAATTAGGGTTTGGGTTTTTGGTCCACTTATTTGGGTTAGTTATTTTTTTTGTATTTTTCCTTTATTTTTGTTAGTGATATGTACACAGTGGAAGTGGTTTTGAGTTATTCAGGGTTAGCATGAATGAGTTAAAAATCCGGGAAGTTAGGCTTATTTACAGGTCATTTTGGCTTGGATTTTTGGCTTCTTATTTTATGCAGATTTTTGTGCTAAAATGCCATTCTTATGAAAACATGCATGAATGCTAATTATGCAAAATAGATGCAAGAATGCTGTTGATTTTGAGGGATTTGAGCTTAATAAATGAGATTTAGAGTGATGAATACGAGATTCATCATCCCCCTATACTTAAACCATGCTCGTCCCTGAGCATCAAAAAGAAATGCCATGAGGTGAAATGAGATTGGGTTCCATACCAAGACCATGAGTTGAAGGTGAAAGTAAGCCTAAACTCAACCTTTGGATTATTTGTGTGTCGGAACTTCTGTGAGACTTAGGATTTTAAAATCAACAGCCCTCAAGTTCTACACATCATTGCTACAGTTTCAGCTCAGAAATCATCTTAGATCAATCATCTTCCCAAAGTATACTCTTTGAACATTGAATAACCGACTCTTGTGTGTGAAATATTTTAGCTCTTCCCATCCAGAATGCCAGACTACCATGCTCCTCTCCTCTCCAGTAACTCGTCCTCGGGGAGTCAGGTATTTCCTTCTAAGGTCTGTCGTGTTGTGTTCACAATCGAATGAGGGAGAAGATAGAAGAAAGAGAAAAGAATTGGAGGGTGACCAGTGTAGTCACCTCTCCTTGTGAAGATGGCCAGTGTAGCCGAGTCTCCACCAAGATCTGCAGGTTTTTGGAAGCTTGGACCTTTTTGGTCAGATTTTATTTGGTAGTTGCTTCTTTGTATTTGGAATTTTTGGTGGTTCTGCTTGGATCTTGTTGTGCCCCTACGGATATAGAATCTTTTGTTTCCGTACATTTTTTGGGGTCTTAGAAAAAATTGTGCCCAGCCGTCCATCCCTTTTCCGAAGCTTTATTTCAACCCGTACTCCGGTCTTTAGATTTCCACGCTACCAGAAAAGAAACTTACACAGTCTTCCAACATCCCGTCTGAGTTGAGCTAAATGCATAGTGCGAGAGTATAAATTAATTCCCTATTCCAGAGTTGTACCCAGAATGAAGAGACCAGGTTAGACACTAAGAGTCAAACGCTGTACATTGTCATGTGGAACTCAAAGAATTAAGTCAACGACCTGAAGACTCTAAAATCCTGTTTCTCGGTGAAGTTCCTCTGAAAATTAGGTGGATTAAGGTCAAGTCCAGACCACTCTCGGTTTCGGCTCATAACTCGGTTCAAAACCCAAAGACTTTTCACATATGCAAATGCGATGCTTGATGAAATGCGAGTGTGTGAAATGCAGACACAAATTTTTTTTATTTGTAATTCTTTTCTCTCTTTTTTTTTGAATGAATGAATGAATAAGAAGCTATTTTTCAAAAATTTTGGGAAAGGTCAGTGTTAGTGGAAGAAAACACATTTTTTTAAGAAGAACCCACCCCGTAAATACATATAGACTTACGCGAAAGTACGAGGTATGGCTAAAATATATACACAGTATATATACAGACCCCCCTATACTTAGCGAGTGCTGTGTCCTCAAAGCACAAGAAGCGTAAAGAAGACATAGCTCGGGCTAAGCGTAAGAGAGTGAAAAAGAAAAAGATTTACAAAATCGCCCCCCTATACTTAAACTGTCAATAGTCTAAGTATAGAAGAAGAGCGGAAAAGAAAAGAAAAAAAATGAAGCGGTCAGGGTATGTGAATGAGGAGGGTATATATAGGTGGGTGGCGGTTCCCCCTATACTTAGGCTTTGGTCAGCCTAAGTATAGAAGAAGGATGGATATGGAGTGAGCGAGAGATCGGAATGTGATGAGGGAAATGGTATATACAGATGACATCGGCCCCCCCTATACTTAGACCTTGGCCTAAGTAGAGGAAGAAGCTGTACAAGGAGACTGATGTGGTCGGGAGGGAGGGTGGGTAGCCGATGATTAAGGTGGTTTTCGGCTAATCTTCTTGTGAGCCTGCGGTGGGAGATCGTAATGAGTTTGAGATGAAGTATATGATTCCCAACTATTATCAGTGTCATCCTCAGAAAAGTCATGATGGATAGTGGATGAAGTGTTTGAGTCAGATGAAAGATATCCATCATCAGAGTTATCCTCAGAGGAATAATATTTGAAAGTGGACATACTCCAGATGTTCATGTCTTTTTGTTTCTTCAATTGTTTCCTCAAGCTTCGTTCCTTTTTAAGATCAATCGATTTGTCCTCAGATGAATATTCAGATGCTCCGGTCTCAGTCAGCTCATAAGAAATAATTCCATTATACTTGTGGAAGGTAGGAGCATCAGCTTTGGATGAGTAATAATTAGGAACGGGAGTTGTCCAACGAGAATCGAATTTTGGATCCTTGCGAAGATATGGCTTTAGAGATGCCGAACAGACTTCACTCATGTAGACTACCTTTTCCGGACCTAATGAGGGATCATTGACCGAT
This sequence comes from Ottelia alismoides, assembly GCA_037367405.1. Taxonomy (NCBI): domain Eukaryota; kingdom Viridiplantae; phylum Streptophyta; class Magnoliopsida; order Alismatales; family Hydrocharitaceae; genus Ottelia; species Ottelia alismoides. The sequence continues at coordinate 740,801 of JAZKJV010010000.1, read as the reverse complement.
TCCTCTTCCGAAAGATCAAAGGTGACTTTCTTTTTCATGTTTCGTGAAGATGTCGGTTCACTTGAGTACCCGGATGAATAGCCATTAAAATTCTTCTCCTTGGTCGGTGTTCGGGCAATGTGTTCGCTCTTTGTTTCCTGAATGTTAGTGCACTCTTGATTTGGGAGGATTTGGTCAGTATGTTGCTCCAGGGTGCAACCATGCAAATGTCTCAGGATCGTAGTAAAAGGATTTGTCTATTTTGAAATCTGCGGGAATTGAGATATCGGGGGGAGTCTCTAAACCAATAGTCTCATTAACAAACACAATCTCAGGTGTAACAGCGGGGTAGGGCCCTTCTACCGTTTCATGGTTGCGGTTGTTGGGGACTTCATGGGTTACCTTAGAAAATCGTGCTTCCTCAAAGACTGTATCAGATCGTAGTGATTCCAATGCCGTAAAATTTATTTCCCGAGTCTCACAATCGATACTCGCCTTGGCCAATGCCAAGAATGGGTTTCCGAGAATGATTGGAGACTGGGTGAATTCTCCTTGATGCTCAATATCAATGATCGTGAATTCTACCTTGAGTGGAGCACCTTGGAATTTCATGATGACAGAAATGGTTCCTCTCGGCCTTTTTATCGATCGGTCTGCCAATTGAACAATCTCTCGTATCTTCCGAATTGGCCCGAGTTTGAGTTCGTGAAATACAGAGGTCGGGAGGATATTGATCGGTGAATTGTCATCAATACGAGCATGTGTAAAAATTGTGTCTTTGATTTCGCAGTCAAATCTAGGTAACCGCTTTACTATGCGGCTCTTGGTTTTTCTCCTCAACACCAAGGAGGAGGCCATTGACAAGATATGTCTTTCAGTTTTTGTTCTAATCCTTCCTGACTTTTTGATGATTAATCTGTCCATTAGAAATTTCTTAAGGTCAGGGAAGTGTTCAATGGCCTTTATGATGGGAAGTTCAAAAATCAAGTATTTTTCTAGTGCTTCCCGTAAAGCAGGATCCAAATTCCTCAGATCTTCTTTAGATTCAATTTTTATGAGATTTTCTGGATTTTCAAAATTTTTTGTATTTTCTGTGTGGTGTGGCGATGTGGTGTCTTCCTTAGATGAGAAGGGGCCTTGACATTCAGAGTTAAGGTTAGGGGCGTAAGCATTTCTAGGGGAATAATGATGAGCGGAAGTATTGATGTTTGAATTATCCCTAGGTCTTTGAATATCCTCAAAATTTTCATCATGGGATCCAATCATTTCCTCATTTAGTTTTACACCCGATCCACCATAGAATGAGATTACTCGGTCGGCAAATTTTTGAAATCTATCCTCCATCAATTCAAATCTTGTTTTTATCCTCGAAACATTATCCTCACAATTTTGCTCATGATCAATCATGGGAGCACTCGGATTTTGTTCAATGATTCCGTCTTCCATTTTTCTGTATGTGCGGATAGGAGAATTTCTTGGAATATCCAACATATGATCATTATTTTTAGAAAATATCTCCTCAATAATTATGGAAGGAGGCTGCTCGTATGATACATGCATGTGTATTTGATCTGAGTAGAGTTCGGTCTGTTGATCATGTTTGGTCAGATCTTGATATTGTGGAGTCAGCATACAGGGTCTATATGTGTCTAGGAGGTCCGTCCAATCCTCTGTATGGGTTTCATGTCTGACGAGGGGTCTGTCGTGGTCAATCCAATGCTGATGATCATTAAGTGCATGTCCTTCCATCTGGGATTGGTTTCTCTGCCAGTCATGGGATTTAAAGGGATTTCGATCTTGAAAGGTTTCATTGGCGAGAGATTGAGAATGAGGTGATTCAGTCCAAGATGGTAAGTGGTCATTTCTGGTTGGATGTTTTGAGTAAGGATTCAATGAGGTGGCCGAATTCATTTGCGGTTGAAAGTTTCCCACAAATGTTGGGGGATTATTGAAAGAAGAGGATGCAATTGATTTGGGCCAAACCGATATAGATTTGTTTTCATAGTGATGTTCGGTCATTTTTGAAGGAGTTGAGAGAAATGATGGGTTGGATCTGAAATTTGGAAAAATTTCCATGATGAGATTAAAATCAAGAGATGAGAGAGATGATTGTATGGGATAGAAAATTTATCAAAAGTGCGGCTATTGATCTTTGATATCGGTTCACGCACACCAATACAAACACAAATCAACCCCCAGGTTCACCAACTCACACAATGAAGCCGTAAGATTTCGGCTATTATCTTTTCAATTTTAGTTGGTGATAATTCAATCTTGGCAAAAATTTAGCGAGCTGAGATTTTGGATTTGGGCTCTATCCTTAAGTGTCGTCTCTCGCTCACTCAGAAAAATAAAATCATCCAAGGTCGGGGTTGCTCTCCCGCAGAAATTCTTGATTTTATGGGTTATTTGAGATCAGATATATTTAGCAGTCCCGATTTTAATGAGGTGATCACTGAAAAATTAGATGAGCACAAATACACGTCTACCATCCAGTCCCAATTTCCTTTAAAGTTATGCTATAAAACAAGAGAGAGGAGTTCGGGAAAAGCCGATGCACGCGGAAAACTATGATGAATGCTCAGTGAGAAGACTTACAGTGAATCCTCGCAATCTCCATGTGGGATGCTAGACAGAATTTAAAAATTATTCTAAATGAAATGCAAGCCGATGGAAAAACCGCACCTAAGCAGAAAGTTCTATTAGCGGGAAGAATTGATTTAAATTTGGCTAAGTTGAACGATCTATGTGCGTCTCAATTAAAGTGCAGTGTGGCTTAAGATCCTATGAGCACAAGCAAAAATATAAATGCTCTGAGAGCCGTATGTGCAGGTTTATCCTATTCGCCACTCAAGTCGGGCCCCACCCTCGCCGGAGAGTGAAACAGGCCACGACACACCACAGAATAAAGTTAGAGCTCTTTCTACACACGCGAGAGTCCAAACGGACACCGCTGTAAAATTGCAAAAAATTAAAAATTGCAAGAATTAAAAATCTAAACTCTATGCTCTCTCACGACTTGACTCGATCTTAAATTAATTGCGGTTTTTGCAAGAGTCGGTGAAGTTGCGTCGGTTATTGAAAACCGCTCCACGTACAAGGTACCTCGCAAGAAAAATAAGAGAGAAAATGTAAGAGAGTGACTCAAAATAATATGAAAAATAAATGCTGAAAATAAATTGCAGAAAAAAAAAATGAAATTTACAATGAAAAATTCGGGGGTCAGACTACCCGAATGCGGAAAACCGAATAAAAAAAATTTAGACAGAAATCTAAGCCATTTGCCTCCCCGGCAACGGCGCCATCCGACGATTCCGAAAATGCGGCTTTTAAAAAGTTGTTTTTATCGTGTCGTGCGTTGTAGGCAGCAATCGGAAACGATCAAGAAAATACCACAAAATTTATTCAATTTTTAATATCGTGGTGTTATGTTTATTTTACTTGGGCAAGTCCCAAGGTCGATCACAAGGAGGCAAAGGAACAACCTAGAATTAAGTCTATCAAAGTTCGTGTTCGGTTTTCGAGGCGGTCTTTTTTTTGGAATTTTAAATGCACTAAAGGATGCAAAATGCAAATTTGGCCTTCTTTTAGGGACTAAAATGCAAATTTCAATCAAACGATGTCCGAAAAATACGAAACTTGGCCACAATGTAAACTATAATGAAATGGATGCACTATAATTTTTTTGGAATTTTTGTATGCAATATGAATTTTTTATGGTTTTTTAAATGCAAACAAATTGATTTTCAATATTTAATTTTAATAAATATCAAACCTACTTATTTTCAAGGATCAAAATTATCTGAGATCTATCACTACGTAATGGATCTCAGAAAAATCCTAAACGTCGAAAATGTAGGGTTTAATACCTATTAAAAATTAAATACTAAAATGTGCAAAATGATTTTTACAGGATAAAATATGTAAGCAAATGCAAATCTTTTTGGGCACAATGTTAAGAATAATTAACTCTACAAGATGTGATTTTCGAGAATTTTTAGAGCAACGGTTAGTCACTTATCAATTTCAGAGCAGAAAATGGGTAAAATACGGCAATTTTCACAAAACAATTATTTAGTAATTAACCGTCTGTCACAAAAATACCCACAATATGTCAAAGCGTAGAGAATTAATTAACCAACATCATGCTATTTTTGGATTAATAAAATAATGTAGAGAGAAGGTTCAAAGCTAAGGGGGAACACAGGGGTACAAATGCAAATATAATATAATATAAAATGCACTGGGGGACTTTATTGTAGTTACCAGGAGTTGGGGGGTATCTTCTGCAAAATTTCCACTAGGTCACGTGACAAGCACGTGACCTGGTCGGTGGAGGTCTGTGCGCAAATTGGGGGCTCTTCAGGGGCTTGTATGAAATTGACCCACGCGGTCACGTGCCCCGCACGTGACCCGTGGGGATGAGTTGTCGCTGACGTAGGGCTGAGGTCGTCCCCCCGCGCACGTGCGGCTCACGTGCGGGGGGTCTCGGGCCTGGAGCCCGGCCTGGCGAGGCGGAAGGTGGCAGTGGCCGATGGCTGGCGTTGGCTGAAGAAGGCGGCGTAGACGATAGGTCCGGCTGTCTTCGAGGGTGGTGGAGGAGCAGTAGAGGGCACCCCCCCCGGTCGAGGCGGTGGTGGAAGCGCGGAGGAGGGGTTGGCGCGTTGCTGTGCCCGCGGTGGCGAGAATCGGCAGAGCAAGACCTGTTGTTGCGGTTGGCGTGAGGGTCGGCCGGCTGAGGATGATGAAGTCGGTGTCGAGTCGTGGGCGGTGATGATGTCGGTGAAGATGATGGCTGGCGGACCTCCGGTGGCACGGCGTGATGGCTTGGTGCAGTTGAATGTCAAAGACGAACGGTGGAGAAGCGTTGGCGGAGACGACGGTGGTTGTCGGAGAAGAACGGTGGTCGTCGTTGGCGATACGTTGGAGGTGAAGTAGGCGAAGAGGCGGAGCAGCGTCGATGTCGTGGGCTCAACGGCGACGAAGGCCGGAGCTGAAGCGCATGCGGAGGAGGAGCTCTGTGGCTGCAACGAGGACCGGGGAACGTGGCCTCGGATCTCGTCGACGGCGAAGCTCCGGGCTGTCACCACCGGGCTTCGCCAGAGGCTTGTCGGCGGATAAAGTGGAGGAGGGCCGGCGGTGCTCTTAAATAAGAGAGGGGAGTCGGCCGGAGATGGAAGGGGATCGGGCTTCGATTTGGCGAGAAGATCGGATTGAGGCGCGCGAAAATCGTGGATGAGATCGGCGGGACGGTGCAGAGGTGCGATCAGCCGCGATTTGCGGCGAAATCTGAGGGCGGCGGAGATACGCGGCGGTGGCGGCGGAGCTCCCAAAGGGGAAAGGAGCCGAGGGGGACGACGCACAGGCGCCGTCCGATCGAGTTTGATCGGATGGCGCCCGTTGCGCCACGTGGCGGTGAGAGGAAAAAGGCGGGCACGTGCGGAGCACGTGCCTGGGAGGCACGTGCGACGCACGTGCTTCGTATTTATTATTATTTTTTTTATTTTTTTTAATAAAACGGAAGTAATAAGGCCAAAAATGGCTGACACGTGGCGGCCTCTGGGGCTGCCACGTGCCAGCACCAGAAAATCTAAAAATAAAATACTTTGTAAAATTGATAAAAAATAGCAATTGACCTCGGATCGAAAATGTTCCTTCAAAAAAAATGCTCGTCTCGACGAGATCTACAACTTTCATGAAGACATCAAAACCAAAATCGGTCAAATGTAAAAAGTGAATTTTTGGGGTATCCTATGTACATAGAATACCTTGATTTTTGGGTTTTATAACTTTTATGTCATTTTTTTGATCAGATAAAAATCCGGAAAAATTACGGTAAAATCAGAGATAAATAAAGACACTTAATTCTAATTTTTTTGGATTTTTATTGATTAAGAAAATATATACATAAAATACAAGGTCAAAAACCGCGAAAATATACAATGTACAAAAGAGGCCCAAAACCCAACTTTCACATACGAGCTCCGATTCACTTGAACTTGGTCTTGTTTTGAAGGTAATTGAATGCACATTAGTTCAAAAGTGAGTAGGATTAAATCGGACACTGGATGGGGAAGATATGTGGCTTTTAGTCCAAAAATCCTGAAATTAGGGTTTGGGTTTTTGGTCCACTTATTTGGGTTAGTTATTTTTTTTGTATTTTTCCTTTATTTTTGTTAGTGATATGTACACAGTGGAAGTGGTTTTGAGTTATTCAGGGTTAGCATGAATGAGTTAAAAATCCGGGAAGTTAGGCTTATTTACAGGTCATTTTGGCTTGGATTTTTGGCTTCTTATTTTATGCAGATTTTTGTGCTAAAATGCCATTCTTATGAAAACATGCATGAATGCTAATTATGCAAAATAGATGCAAGAATGCTGTTGATTTTGAGGGATTTGAGCTTAATAAAAGAGATTTAGAGTGATGAATACGAGATTCATCATAGCTGTTGTTGTACGTGAATTCCACCAAAGGCAAATGGTCCTTCCAAGACCCTTTCCACTCCAAAGTGCATGCGCGAAGTAGATCCTCAAGCATCTGAATGGTGCGCTCACTCTGTCCATCTGTCTGCGGATGATATGCAGAACTCATCTTCAGCTCTGTCTGTAGTGTTGACATGAACTGATGCCAATAGTGAGATGTAAATCTCGAATCCCTGTCAGACACCACCTCTCGTGGTATACCATGCAGCCTGATAATGTTCTGTACATAGAGCTTGGACAACCTGGATGGAGTGTAAGTTGTGTTGACATGTATGAAATGGGCTGACTTGGTCAACCTATCAACAACGACCCATATAGAATCATGGCCACCTGGTGTCTTCGGCAGACCTGTGATAAAATCCATAGAAATGCTCTCCCACTTCCATTCGAGAATGGGGAGAGACTGCAGTAATCCTGCTGGTCTCCTGTGCTCAGCCTTGACCATCTGACATGTCATGCATCTGCTAACATGTAGCGCCACATCGCGCTTCATTTATTGGAATGAGCATTCATTCACTTGATCTTTGGCTCCATACTAATTTAATGAGTCACTTCCAAAATTTGGGTCTCACAATAAGAAGTAAAACAACCTGTTTAGCTAATAATTTATATTACTAGTGATACCTTCCCTTTTCTCTTAAACTGAAAAGGATGGATTTAAAGGAAGTTCATTCTTTCAAATTCCAATTCATTTTCTTTTTAAGGAGAACCTTGCTAGGATGTCACTAAAATTTTTGTTGATGGAGACAGGTGGAGATTATTACCATCCAGAACATGACAATCTGCCATGATAATTTGAAATAGATTCTAGCTCATTTCAATATTGAGAGACTTAGCTTATGAATAAAAATTCTTTACCAGGTCATGTGTATTTTTGGGTCATTATATAGGACTAGTCTTTAATAATGTTTTAGTCAATTGTAACACTGACTATAATGGTCTCAAATTTCCAATAAGGAGAAATATGTAAGTATCAGGAATCATATTCATTATGTCAGGTATGCAAACCCATGACTCTATTTGTGTGTGTGATATGCCCCATCGGAAAGGAAGGTTGTGGAAATAACTCGTTTGCCGTGTGGCATAATGACAAAGCATAATCTCCTTACCATTGTTAAAAGAAGGTATCGGTTTTTATTTCAATTAAAATAGTTCTATTCATAGCTCTAATCAACATCCAGAGTGTAATTTATGTAATCCAATAGTAGTTAGAAAATCCGAGAATTAACCACAACAAATTAACAAACATCTCTAAAATTTGTCAAAGTATTCGGAACACATGATTCCAAAACTTTATTACATATATGTCGATATAATCATATTATTTATTTAAAATGATGACTAAAGAAACATCAGTGTGATAGTTTTCACACTAAGACCATAAATCATAAATATTTCTAATTTAACTCATAAAAAATTTATAATATATAAGAGAACCATAAGCCTCCTATCCCTTACAGTGAACCAATCTTTTGAAGTCTCATCTGTAATTGTTTCATTTCATGTAATGAGATATTTACGATATCCAAGGCAAGGAATGCATCCATTTATAAAATTATCTACTAACCAAAACCAGAGATAGTCACAAAATAAATGGAACTCAATTTAATTAACCCCATACATATAGTGAAACCCAATTAATTACCCCCATACAAAAAGAGTGCCACTGGAAGCACGTAACTTCTCCAAATCCTAAAAACATTAGGAGAAAATATGTACAAATATGCTCATGACAGCAAGATGAAGTGGTGGTTTGAACATGCATGGCAGCAAGAGATGGGGAAAGGAGGTACCAATCTGGATTTTCTCTAATTTGGAGATGATTTCTCATGCAAGAAAAGCTTCAAAGTTGGCTCCAGCTGAAAAAAAGGTTGCTGTCCAGTAGTCTGGAATGGAGAAGAACTGTAAGAGGGCCTCTTGCAACCTTGGGTACTGCTGTAGGGGGCAATGCAGATCTTCTAGAGTTGCTGGAGAAGATTTTCAGCAACAAATATCCACTGAAATGGAAAAGAAACAGGATGTTCGGCTGGAATTAGAGGAGAATTTGGGGGTCTTTTGGTTGATATTTATAAGGCGAGGGGGTAGATTTGGTGTTGACAAGTGGAGGGAAACTATGCCAAGTGGAGGGAATAAGGCCAAATGGGAGAAAAATATTAAAAAGCCATATGGCTTTGCCGTCTGTCTGCTGTAGCAGAAAATAAGTAAATTTTATTTTTTATTTTGGCCAATTTCTCCTACATATATAAGATACAAAAACCGTCCGCATTCGCGCCTCGGACCTCGGATTTCGATGCGCAATATCTCGATTTGACCGTCTCAAAATGACGATCAATATGCGTATAATATCGATATACTTTCGGTTGGGTTTTGAACCCCCGAAATTTTCAGATATGGATTTTGTTTGACATTAAATTTTGAAATTTAAAATATCATATGACCTCCGATTGACGAACGGTCGATTCCGTTGGTCTTGTATCGTCGAATCGGATTTAATGACGGTCTCGGTTCGTTTTTCGGTTTCTGAATTTGTGTCACAGCTTTTTCACGGCACGCGTTACGGTGTGACCGATTTTTGGTCGATTTCGCCCGAACGACTTTTGATTCATGATCAATCGGTCGTTTTACGCTGTTTAGTATTGACCGACAACATTATTGGGTTCATTGGACCCAAAATCGGACGAGTTCAGGTTTGGGCGGATTTCGGATGTTACAATTATAAAAACCTCAAAGGGAGTCTCGTCCTCGAGACTCGAGTCAAGGTCAATAGGTATCTTGGTTGAATCTCATGTGGTTATAAAAACCTCAAAGGGTTTTAAACCCATAAAAACCTCCAAGAGAAAATAAGCCATATATTTATCATGTATCTAATTACAAAAGCTTGTTTTGATGCTTACATCAGAAAAGTTGCGGGTATCGTGCCCGCATGTCGGCTTCGGTCTCCCACGTCGCCTCTTTGATGCCATGTCGGTGTCACAAAACCTTGACCAATGAAATCTCCTTGCTGTGAAGCTTCTTCACAGCACGATCAAGTATCTGAACTGGCTTCTCCTCATAAGTCAGATCCGGCTCTACATCGAGATTCTCATAACTGATAATGTGTCGAGGGTCGTGGACATACTTCCTCAGATTGGATATATGGAAAACATCATGAATAGCTAAAAGATGTGGAGGAAGGGCTACTCGATATGCCACTTTCCCCACTCTAGCCAGAATCTCAAAAGGTCTAACATATCATGGCGCCAACTTGCCACGGACACCGAATCTCTGCACTCCCTTCATGGGAGATACTCGTAAAAATACCCAATCTCCGACCTGTATTTACAGGAGTGTCATTAGTATGTGATTAAGTTGATTATATATGAGTTATAACTGAATAAGTGAAGAGGAAATAATTAGATTACCTGAAACTCTAAGTCTCTCCTCCGACGGCCTGCATAACTCTTCTGGCGGCTCTGTGCCGTCAGAAGTCTCCGTCTCACAAGATCAACAGCTCTCACAGTCTCCTCCAAGAGATCTACGGAATATAAAGCATGATCGCCTACCTCACGCCAACTGAGAGGTGTGAGACATCTCCGCCCGTATAGGGCCTCGAATGGTGCCATGCCAATACTGGAGTGATAGCTGTTGTTGTACGTGAATTCCACCAAAGGCAAATGATCCTTTGATAGTCCCGAGAATCGATGTGGTTATATCGACTCACAAGGCGAGTCAACAGTCGGTGTTTGACCACACAAATTCTGAAATTAATCAACAATTAACCCACACTAAAGATCAACAAATTAGAACTAATGTGGAGTTAAAATTTATTTTTAACTCTGCATAAATGGTGTATAGTGTCAAGTATGCAGAGAGTTCGAACACAGGGAGCAAGCAGGATAGTTCAAAAATTCGTGCTCAGGTGTGTGTGTGATGTGTCTACACTAGCAAACAAGCAAAGAAGATTTTTGTGGGTTTTTAAATTATTTAAAGATTTTTTTATTTTAATTTTTAATTTTGTATTTTGATTTTAATTTTCTGATTTTTATATTTTATATTTTATATTTTTTTTATTTCTTTTTCAATATAGGAGAATAAAGACAATATAACAAAAGGCAAGCTAAAATATTTATAAAATGGTGCAAAAATAACCAAAAATTCAGAAATAAATTGTTTTTAATATTTTTAGGATTTTTTACTGTTTTTGTGATTTTTGGGGATTTTTCAAGGTGTTTTTGGTATTTTTAAATGTTGAAATAAGGCAAAACAGTGGAAAGAGGGCTGGCTGTGAATAAAATGGGATGTGAAAATAGCAACCAGTAAATAAAAATTTTCACACTATTTTTCAAATAAAAAGGACGAAATAAGGAACAAACAGGAACTGAGTTTTTGATTTTTGGAGTTTTCTACTATTTTATATAATTTTTTGAAGTTTTTGAGTGTTTTTAAATTTTTAGTGTTTTTCTTTTGAGATTTTTAATGATTTTTGGAATGACACTAAAATAGAATAAAATAGACACTAGGTAATTTTTTTGAAATTTTTGGAGAGGTTTTAATATTTTTTTGGCATTTTCTAAGCTAGACAGTGCATAAAAAGCTAGTTTTTGATTTTTAATAAATATAAAAGTAAAATAAAATCAAAAACTAAAATTGTGGCGTGGAAGTAAACGTATCCAGGAGCTTAACCCTATTTTTGTGGAATTTTTGGACTTAATATGATCATTCAAATAAATACAACAAGCATCCAAACATTGAATAGGCCTGGCAGGGGTATAAATGCAATTTACAAAACATCCAGGGTCATACACGCTATTTTCCACAAAATATTGAACTGAATATTTAATTTCTAGAACCAAAATGCAATTACAAAAGCCGCCTGGGCACGCTAGCAATTTTCCCACCAGGGCGAGTGACTTGCACGCGCCTGGCGAGGACTGAAATGTAATATCACGAAACCCTGGGGGCCTACTTGCAAAATATCCAAAAAGTTTACACGTGCTGCGATAGTTTTAGGACTAAAATAAAATACATAAATGACCGAGGGTCCCTCTGCAAAATGCCCACACCTCACGTGAACTGGTCACGTGAGGTGACGTGGCGAAGGACCTAAGTGCGAATAAAATAAAGGTAGGGGTTCACATGCAAATGTTACAAAATGTTAACACTACAGACGAAAGTTTTAGTGCTAAAATATAAATACAAAACTTGCGAGGGTTGGGATGCAAAATACCCTCGACGGCGGAAGATCGGACGGTGGGATGAATCCCACTTATCCACGTGGCGGGTCCTGGGTCCGCGATACCCCTTCAAATCCGACGCCTCGGATTAGATCTCCGCGAGGAGATCGACGGCTGCTGATGGCGTTGATCGGACGGTCGGTGGACACCTGGAGGACTGGCGGTGATCGGACGGCGCGGAGGGGCGTTGGAAGAACACGGAAGAAGGGTCGCCGGGGTGACTTTCCTCCGTCGAATGCTCCGTGCTCCGGCGGTCAATGGGCTTCACGACTGGTCCAGGCGATAGCGGCAGGTCCCCTCTGTCGTCTGGAAGCAACGGTCTGGATCGGAGAACGGCGGAGCTCTCCCACCAAGCGGAGGAAGATGCACTGCTCCAGGGTCTCCGGCGAGGACCCAAAAATGCCCCAGAAGCGTCGAATGTGCTGGTACCTGCACGAAACAAAAGGTGATGTAATCGGGGGCAAAATGCCCCGATCACGTGGTGTGAAGGAGTGGAAACGTGCGGTGGCGTAAGGTGCGGATGATGACGATGGCCGGAGGTGTCTCCGGCGAGTGATCGATTTGGCGAATCGATGGACGAACGGGACGAATCGATGGGGGTAAATGAAGAGGAGAATGCGAGAAAGAAAATGCAAACGAAATTATATGCGATAAGGCTACCTCAAGCCCAGATTGGGCGAGGGAAGGGGGTACCTCGACGGCGGTCGCCGGAGGTTGTGGAACGCGCCCAAAAGTATCCTCTCCACCGCCCTGACGAGCGCTCCTTGGAGCTGTCACCTCCGGGAACTCAAGCAAGGTCTAGGGGGGAAGGTTTTGCTGGATTATGCGGTTTGATTTTTCAAATTAGGTCAAGGGGAAGCTTAAGTATGGTTGACGAAGGGGTGGAAAGAACGAGGCGCCTGGCCTGATGCAGTGGTCTTCAGCCCAAGATAATGCTTGGGCGAGGGTCCTTGATGCTGGAGCTTCAAAAGTCGTGAAGGGTGGAAGACGTTTTGGTGAAAGGGGCGGCCTCGAAAAAATGGTGAAAATGGGGTCAAAAGCGGGTCTGACAAGAGCTACAGGGTGTAGGTCAGACTGTTGACCTAGGTCAACAGTCCTGGCCTCCTGGTTGGTCCACGTGGACCAACCAGGAAAAACCCTGGAAAAATATTTTATTAATTAATTTAAACCTAATAGATGGCCGAATTAAATAAAAGTTATAAAATAAAAAATGCTTAGCATTTTATGTAGTATTTTATTTTGATTTTTAATTATTTTTAGGAGCTATATTTTTACAAGTTACCTTTTTAACCCTATATAGGTATAATATCTATGTATTTTAGTATTTTATTTTTATTTGCTGTATTTTAATTTCTTTAATTTTGTTTATAATTTTATAAAGTTATAAAATACTTTTATACACATAAATATATTTTTATTTTATTTTTCTGATGTATTTTGTTTATTAAATAAAGTATAAAGGTATTTTATATAGGTATATATATGGGTAAGGTACCTATGTATTGAATATATACAAGTATTTTTATTTGTATTTTAATTATGTTTTTATTCTGATTTGAATGCACATAATTATTATAAGTATTAATTACAAAAATATAAAAATATAAAAATGAATAAATAATGAATAAAGAATAAATTGAATATTTTAATCAGTATAGCTATACAACGGGGGTCCAAAACTCAACTTTCAAACCGTAGCTCCGCCAAATGCGAAACCACCGCCATTGGATAGATTATTTTATTCTATATACAATTAAAGGTGAGTACACTGCATTTGGAGTTGTCAGTTATGAGATACGGGTCTGGGAAGTTGGGATTTTGGATTCTTATTCAGACCATAACTTTTCATATGTACATTCTTTTTCTGTGAAATCAATTTTGTATTTTTCTTTATAAATTTATCTACAACTTTCATGTACAAAGTTTCTTTATTTGATGTATAAAAAGTAGAACCAAAAATAGGTCCCAAAATGAATAAAGAATGAATAAAATGTATAGGTATTTTATCTGTGTTCCTGACCTTATCTCCCCCTACTTTATTCCTTGTCGACCTATTCATCAAGATGCCTAGGTCTCGGGGGTTTTGGGTCATAAAATATTTACAATATTTTATTCTTTTTCTTTTCTTTATTTATTCTATAATTTTGGCCTTAATTACAGTAATTTATACACTATCTGAATGCACATGCATGGATGCTAAGATGATGATTTTAATACTATTTACAGGCATTTGCTAGGGTTTTTGGTGCCAAAATGATAGAATAAAGATGATGAAATGTGGATTCATCATCCCCCTATACTTTACCTTTGCTAGTCCCTAGCAAACACTTATGCAATAAGTGCAAAAAGAAACAGAAAGAAAAGAAATAGAAGAACTTGGATTTAATTTAATGATCAAACTTGCCTTCGCAAAATCAAAGTTTGGAGTTTAAGTCGGACCTTTGGAATTTTAGTGCGGGCGGAACCTTATTGAGAACCGTGTTTGAAGTCCAACAGTCCCTGAGAATCCCAAAACTATGTCCAAGTCTTCTCAATAGCCAGGTCAGAAATACTTCAACTCATACGCAAACTCTTACGACTATGAATCTGACTTGTACAGTGTAAGTGATGGTGGCTCTCCCCAACTAGAATGACAAAGAAACTGACTTCTCCAATATGACAACCCAATGATTCCCCAATCCAATGACTCCATCCTCGAGGAGCGGGGTATTCCCTTCTAAGTTCAAGTGGCAACCAGCTCAAGAGGAGGGGGTGAAGAGAAGAATGGACGGTAGCCAGTGTAGCTACCTATCCCGGGATGCAAGACCAGTGTAGTCAAGTCATCCTGCTGCAGGCTCACATGATATGACTTTGATGCTCAAGCTTGCTTATTGACTTTGTACATACTTTGCAGGCTTTTTATTTTTGTACATGCCTGAACTTTTTTTTTAGTACTATATACAGCAGCATTTACATAAGGAGTTTTTCCTCTTGAGCCAGTAGACTATCCCTCTTTTGAAGCTTTATCGCAACCCACAGCCTCCTGTCTTTAGACTTCCTAATCACTAGACGGGTTGGGGTGCACTTCCCTCCCTAGAGGAGGACAAATGTTCCCACTTGTGTGCGTCTCATATCGGCAAATCCAATCCCCTCACCACTCCAACTGAGTTGAGCCATGTGAAAGGTGCAGGTGTCCAAGTTAGGTCATTATCAACAAGAGTCGTGCGTGTGCTCTGAAATACTCTACTTAGGCAATCAAGAATCCATTGAACCAAGTCCCGTGATCCTCAAAGAATTAAGTCAACTAGACCTGAAGTACCTCAAACCCAGTTCCTATAAGGTTCCTGTTATTAGGTAGATTTGAAGGTCCAATCAAGCTCCAATCTCCGGATTTTACTTAGACTTGTTCAACTATCAAACTCAATCCGAAAAATGCTCATGCTATGCAAATGCCATGCAGAAAATATTTTTGTGATGCAATTTTCAAGGATTTTGAACTTTTTATGGATTTTTGAAAAGATGATGATGATGCATATGCATTTTTTTGTCTTTTTCAAAAAGATTTTTCAAATGTTTTTTTTTATTTTAATTTTGCAAATGTTTTTGGGCTTTTTGAAAACAAAAAGATTTTGGCTGAAAAATAGGTTAAAATATGTACACGGGAGTGCTTCTTATATAAATAAGAAATGGATTTTAAGAATTTACAGGGTAAGTGTCAATTTTATACATATAGACATAGTGGATTTTGGTGTGATGTTAGTATTCCTCAAACTTATTTGACACAAGCTTTTCACACAATTTTTGAAAACTATAGTCCAAAATAGTTTTTACAAACATTTTACACACATTTGAAAACATTTTGCAAAGGCTTTCAAAACAGTATATATAGGTTTTTCAAATCATTTTTGCAACCATTTTTCAAACCATTTGCAAATCATTTTTCAAACATTTTATTTCACACAAAGAAAAGAAATTTTACAAACCACACATTTTTCACAGGTTGAAAACATGTAACAAAATATTTTCAAAATAGTTTTCAATAGATGTTCACAAAGATTTTCAAACTATTTTTCAAACATTTTGCAAAAAACATTTTCACCTGATTTATTAATCAGTAAATACAAAAAGAATTTGAGGAATAATCACATTTTTTATTAAGGATTTTTAATGAATTTTAAAGAATTATTAGCCATATTATTAGGAAAATACGAAAGTACGAGTTATGGCTAAAGTATATACGCAGTATATACGACCCCCCTATACTTAGCTTGAGTTATGTCCTCATAGATCGGAGAGAAAAGAGAAGACATAACTCGTACTAAGTATAGATAAGTCTAAAGAATAAATGAATCAATCAATGAATGAGAAGTTGACCGTCCCCCCTATACTTAGGATCAAATAATCCTAAGTATAGCAGACTGTACACAACACAGGGAGGGTCAAGGGTGGGAATGAATAGATCGTACTCAGATTGTCCCCCCTTTACTTAGGGTGAAATATCCCTAAATATAGACAAGAAGAGGAGACAATGGAGAGGATCGAAAAGAATAGATGAACTCGAGGTGCCAGCCCCCCTATACTTAGGACAAAGTACGTCCTAAGTATGGGAAACTGTCTACAAGGGCGACACCTTTTCGGTAGATGAAGAAGATAGAAAAGGAAAAGAAGAAAAGAAGAAAATAAGAAAATAAATCAACAGACAACAGAGTGATATAAACAGATGGATCTGTACAGCGGAAGATAGAATTTGATCACCATGTATGAGATGTAAATGATGAGAGTCAAAGGACACATCTCATACCAGAAGAATGGGGGCAACGTCAATGGTCGGCGGATCATGATCAAGATATAGTTTCAAGCGTTGACCATTGACGCGGAAGGTAGAGGAAGATGACGGTTTGGATATGTCGATGCTGCCATTGTCATGTACCTTCCTGACCACATACGGTCCTTTCCACTTGCTCTGCAACTTCCCTGGGAATAATTTCAGCCTGGAATCAAACAACCATACTCTCTGATCTGGCTCAAACTGTTTATGGCTGATATGCGAATCGTGCCATGTCTTTACTTTCTCTTTGTACTGTAAGCTGTTCGAAAAGGCTGTATCTCTCAATTCTTCCAGGGCTGCCAATTCAGCTCTTCTTTGGTCTCCTATACTCTCGGGATCTAAGAGCAACTCAGTAACTGCCCAAAAGGATTTATGCTTGATCTCCACTGGCAAATGGCATGGCTTGCCATAGACGAGACGAAAGGGAGATGTTCCCAATGGATTCTTGAAAGAAGTCCGATAAGCCCACAAGACCAAGTCCAAAAGCTGTGACCAATCCTTTCGGTCTGG
Source organism: Ottelia alismoides (assembly GCA_037367405.1). Lineage (NCBI taxonomy): Eukaryota > Viridiplantae > Streptophyta > Magnoliopsida > Alismatales > Hydrocharitaceae > Ottelia > Ottelia alismoides. The sequence goes on along the minus strand of JAZKJV010010000.1, from coordinate 723,809 downwards.
GCGGACAACTTTCTGCAAGATAGTCTTTATCTCCCTATTCGATACTTCGGCAAGACCATTAGTCTGAGGGTGATAAGGAGTGTCAACCCGATGGTCAATGCCGAACTCGTCTGCAAGGGCCCTGACTTTGTCATTGATGAAGTGAGACCCCCCGTCTGAAATCAAGACTCTAGGTACCCCGAACCGTGAAATGATATTTCTCCTCAAAAATTTGCAAACGGTTTTAGCATCTGCGGCTCGGGCGGGGATGGCCTCAACCCATCGGCTGACATAATCTACAGCGAGCAAAATATGCTCGAATCCCTGACTCTTAGGAAATGGGCCCATGAAATCAATTCCCCATGCATCAAAAACCTCACAGAAGTGAATGGGTTGCATGGGCATCATGTCTCGCTGTCCGCAGGTTCCCATTTTCTGACAGTCAGTACATCTCTTCACGAACTCATAAGAATCCTTGAAGAGAGTAGGCCACCATAGGCCGGATTGAAGCACCTTCTGTGCTGTCCTTTTTCCAGAATGATGTCCTCCAGCCTCAAGCTTGTGGCAGTATGTGAGGACGCTATGCTGCTCTTCTTGAGGAATGCACCTCCTCCAGATACTATCCCCTCCTTCATGATAAAGGACGGGATCCTCCCAATGGTAAAACTTGGTCTTAGCTAGGAAGGTCTCAAGTTTCTGCCTGGGCCAACCTTGAGGGACTGTCTTAGAAACAAGATAGTTTACAAAGTCAGCATACCACGGGAGTGAGGTGACAGCCAAGATCGCCTCATCTGGAAATGTCTCTGTGATAGGTGCACTGGGCTCAGATTCCTCTAGATTCTCCAATCTGGAGAGATGATCCGCCACCACATTCTTGACTCCAGGCTTGTCCTTAATCTCAATATCAAATTCCTGGAGTAGAAGGATCCATCGGGTGAGACGTGCTTTGGCATCCTTCTTAGCCATTAAGTACCGGATGGCGGTATGATCAGTGTAAATGGTAACTCTAGATCCGAGAATATATGATCGATACTTATCAAGAGCGAAGACTACAGCCAGCATCTCTTTCTCAGTCACAGTGTAATTCCGCTGCGCGGCATCCAAAGTCCAGCTGGCGTAGTGAATGGCAAACGGTAAACCATCCCTCCTCTGTCCAAGCACAGCCCCAACGGCAAAATCTGAAGCATCCGTCATGATCTCGAATGGGAGAGACCAATCGGGTGGCTGAAGGACAGGAGCTGAGACAACCATATTCTTGAGAGTTTCAAATGATTCAAGACACTTATCATTAACAATAAACTCGGTGTCTTTGGTCAGCAAGTCAGTAAGCGGTCGGGCAATTCGACTGAAGTCCTGAATGAACCGTCGGTAGAAACCGACATGCCCCAGAAAAGACCGTAACTGACGCAAGTTGGACGGCGGATTGAGCTTTCTGATGATATCCACCTTAGCCGGATCGACCTCCATGCCCCTGTTGGAGACGATATGACCAAGGACCGTCCCCTGAGTCATCATGAAATGACTCTTCTCCCAGGATAAAACAAGGTTAACCTCAATGCAGCGCTTGAGCACACGGTCTAGGCAGTCAAGACAAGCGTCAAACCCATCGCCATAGACCGAGAAGTCATCCATGAAGACCTCTAAACAGTCACCCACCATGTCCGAGAAGATGGACAACATGCACCTTTGGAATGTCGCCGGAGCGTTACATAGACCAAAGGGCATCCGTCTGAAAGCATAAGTCCCAAACGGACAGGTGAATGTCGTTTTCTCCTGGTCTTCGGGCGCAATGGCCACTTGATTGTATCCAGAGTACCCATCAAGGAAACAATAGTGACTCTTCCCAGCTAACCGCTCAATAATCTGATCAATGAATGGTAGCGGGAAGTGATCCTTCTTGGTGGCCTCATTCAATCGTCTGTAGTCCACACAGACCCTCCAAGAAGTCGGTACTCTGGTCGCGATCTCCTCTCCAGACTCGTTGACAACTGTAGTGATACCCGTTTTCTTGGGTACCACATGTAACGGACTTACCCATTTGGAGTCGGAGATGGGATAGATGAAATCGGCGCTCCACCACTTGGAAATTTCTTTCATGACAACGTCTCGAAGATTCGAATTCAGCCGTCGTTGGAACTCACGCGACGGCTTAGCGTTATCTTCAAGATAGATGTGGTGTGAGCAAAGATTTGGGCTCAGCCCCTGGAGATCAGCTATACTCCAACCGATTGCCTTGCGGTTTCTTTCAAGAACCTCCATCAGACGAGATTCTTGCTCTCCAGTCAAATCTGCTGAGATAATGACTGGGTGCATTTCTGGCTCTCCAGCAAGGAATCTGTACTTCATCGACTGCGGTAGAGGTTTCCGTTCTGGACAACTGGGAGGTGGCAGATCTGGCTTCTGATATGTCTGTGTGAAGGTGACCATGTCTGCATGGGAGAACTCTCGTACTGCATGAATTTCTGACGAAGGGCGGCCTTCTGAATCAACTATAAACTGCACCGGCTCGCACTCTGTCATGGTTGTTGGCTCAGTGGGAATCAGACAAGGTAAATAGTCATCAAAGTCATCCCAGTCAATGTCTGAATCCGAGGGATCAGAAGAAGATGAGCATGATTGAAATTCCTCAGCACCACTCATCACAACACTGTCAGCCTCAAAGATATCCTCATCCAGGGATGTGCTCTCCCGGCTCTCGACTGCCATGAGCTTGAGATACAGTGAATCTGTAGGCAAGGCGAGGGTCGGTGCTACGGGATCTTTCCAATTGGATTCATCATCAGTCATCTCAAAATCACAGACCTGGTGGATGTCTAGCTCCTCCTCTGTCATCTGCTCGGCTTCGCTGGTCTGTTCGGAGCACTCTAATTCTCTGGCTCTGGTTTCCTCGATCGTCTCTATCTGTATGGTTTCGCCCTCTACGCGAAAACATACTTTCCCGCTATCATGGTCGGTCACCGCCTTGGCTGTGGCCAAGAATGGACGTCCGAGAATGATGGGGGCATCAGTGACCGACTCAGGGATCTCCATGTCCAACACAACGAAGTCCACGGGGAATTTCAGGCCCTGAATGGTAACGACCACGTCTTTCAATAACCCCTTCGGCCTCTTAATCAACCTATCAGCAAACTGAAGGACGGTTCTGCTTCGAAGAAGAGGACCAAACTCGAACTGCTTGAGTAAGGCTGCCGGAAGGAGGTTAATTGAAGAGCCGCTGTCTAATAGAGTACGATCAAACTGCTGCTCCTGAATCTCGCATCTGACATAGGGAGCTCCTGCGTCTGGTCGCTTGGCTGGCAGCTTGTTCTGGATGATGCAACATGTGTCATGAGTGAGCATATGGATTTGATCTCTGTGCCTCTTCTTCCTTCGGACAGTAGTTGTTTCTTTCAAATTTTTCTTGAAGAAGGGGATATGCTCAAATGCTTCTCGTAGAGTCAGCTGAATATGAAATCTGTCAATCATTTCGTTGCCGAACTCTACCTGTTGGCTCTTTTTTGGATTTTCTTTTTTATTCCCCTTCGCTCGGCGGAGTGCCTCAGGGAAGGGGACGGTAGGGGCCTCCTCAGATGGAGGCCTAGAAATCGGTCCCTGTGCCTGTGAAGACGGAGAATCCATACAATTATCATCATTCACCACATATGGATCCGTAATTTGAACAGAAACCTTTCCTTTATTCATATTTTTGTTCTTGTTTTTGTTCCCACAGTCTCTAGGTACAAAATGTGGTAACATCACAGATGATGGCTCAACAAAAGTAGATGTGGTGGCGTCAGTACCACCACTAGCACCGGTCTTTGCGGCATCCGCACCGCGCTTGGGTTCATCATCCAAAATGGTGGCTTCAGCACCACCGTCTGCATCTGGTATCACAACGGCATCAGTACCGTCGTCCTGGACTCCATCATTGGTGGCATCAGCACCACCGTCTTCAACATCATCATTAGCGGCATCAGCACCGCTCCTCTGCTCCTCTGGCGCTCCTGGTTCAGCATCTGGTTGTCGCTCAGAAGAGGCGCCGCCGGCTGGCATCCTACCGCTCCTAGTAGTCACAAAATCAGCATCATTCAAAGAATAAGACATATCATTCAAATCGTCACTAGGAGAGGTATCCTCTGTGAACTCTACCTGCTCAGATTTTCTTTTTAGGTTATTAGGATTAGGTTCGATCTGAGCGGGTATGGCGGCTTTGCCTTTGATGATGTCCCGCATCTCCTGCCGGAACTCATCCATTTCTTGCCTGAAAGATGCTCGCTGTTCAGATAGCAAGCGGGCAAGATCATCGAGGGCTGGGTTCTCATAGGCTGGACCCTGAGAACCGGATGTCTGTCCCTGCTGGAAATGGGGCTGCTGCTGCTGGTGTTGTTGCTGATATTGGGGGGAAGGCTGGTGATAAGACTGCTGAGGCGGCTGTCGCTGCCTCCACTGCTGTCCCTGATAGGAGGGACGAGGACCACTCTGGTATTGTTGCTGATGGGCATAATGGGGATGTTGCTGTTGTGTCGGCTGGCTGTTCTGCTGTCCTTGGGCAGGAGGATGCTGCTGGGATGAGGATCCACCATTCCCCCAACGAAATCCGGGGTGATCCCTACGAATTGCGGGCTGAGGGTATCGGTCATACCAAATCCCATTGACTTCCATCAATGGTTCCTGCTCAAAGGATGGTGGAGGAAGAACTGCCAGTGGCTGCTCTGGCTGATAAACCACCATCTGCGTATCCGAAGACGGCGGTTGCTCTGAATGGTATTGCAGCAATGGAACCGGCTCCGCCTGGATATGGTTCACCTGGCGGTATGAGGTAGAGGCCTGGTTGGGATTGCTGCTGCTGGAAGCAACCTGTGACCTGGGAGGCTGTTGGGAATGGGATTGTGCCTCCTGAATACAGAGAATTTGAGTCTTCAGGTCACTCATGGTTTTGGTGAGAAGGTCCATCCGGGCTAGACCTTGGTTCTGCTTCTTTTCCAGGATCTCCATGCGGTCCAACTTTTCACTAATGATGCCCATGTCGTCTGCGGCTGATTCGGCTTGGGCTGCGGCTACCGACGTTGTGTTGGGACCAGCATCGATGCGTGCGATCCTTTGGAATGATCCTGCTCCTTGCGGGGGCTTCTGCTGAGTATAGACTCGGGCCTGGGTCATCACTGTGGAGTTTTCTGCCATTCCTTCATAGATGGCCCAGACATCGTCTTCTCCCTTGGAGAAATAGGATCCACCGCAGGAGGCGTTCACAAGCCCCTGCAGCTCCGGTGTCAGCCCACAGAAGAAACTCTGCACCAGGTTGGGCTTGGAGATATCGTGATGTGGACACCGGTCTATAAGCTCTCTGAATCGATCCCATGCTTCGTGGAACTGTTCATTTGGGATCATGACAAAGTTGCTGATCATGGCTCGAGCTGCGTTGGTCCGACCGAGAGGATAGTATTTCTTCAAATATGCGGTCCGGAGATCTGCCCAAGTATCGACGAATCGCCCTAGATGCTTGATCCAATATGCGGCTCTATCAACCAATGAGAACGGGAAGGCGATCATCTTAATGGTGTCCTCGGTCATCAACCGATCATGGATAGTGCTGCAAATCATTTCAAATTCCTGGAGGTGGAGGTGCAGCTCTTCGGTCGGCAGCCCGTGAAACTTGGGCAGCAACTGAATCGTGTGGTGCCGAAGCTCAAAGTCTCCGTAGATTGGCGGGAGTCTGATCCACCGGTGAGTGAGGGACGAAGCTGGGTTGTGCAGTTCCCTCATGATAGTCTGTGGCGGTCGCTCAGCGTCTGGATCGCCTCCTCCTGCATCGGGTCCTCCTCCTCCTCCACCGCCACCGCCCCCAGGTCGGTTTTCTCTCAGTTGTGCTATCTCTCTCATCAGGTCACCCATGAATGTTCCCTGGTCACGGATCTGTCTCTGCATATTCTCTAGGGACGCTAGCAAGGAATTGTTGATGGCCACTTGATCAATAATGAACAGGGGATGCTCGTGGTCATCTGGGTGCTCGCCTCTGTCTGCCATTGCTGGATTCTCTGAAAACGCAAAAGAGGCCATTTCAGGTGCTGTTGAATGAGCGGAACTCTGTGATGCACTGAATTCTGACACAATTGGACTGAGAGAAGGAGAATGGGAAGGGTGGTCGAGGGGGAACATGGTGGATGTGAACTCGGGCTCGAAGAGCGGACTCTCCGAGGCATTCCTAGATGAGTAAGGAGGAGTGCTAGATAGCGGTGCCGACAAGGTCGGCCTAAGAGATCTCCGTCCCATCATCTTGATTATTCGAGAAGAGTGGGGATAATGCAAGAGAAGAAGATGATATGCAACAAAATTGTGCACAATTGTGCGGTGTTTTTGATCTTGACCTAAATAAATCTAGCAATCAAACGCAAAGCAAGGGTGAATTCACCAACTCAACTCGTGAAGCCGTGAAGGTTCGGCTTTTATCTTGTCAATTTTAGCTTGTTTTCAGGTATTTATCTTTTCACGAGTCCTTAGAACGCTACGCCTATAGGAGCGAGAGTACTGCCAGGAAAGTATCCCCGTACTTGTCCTCCTCCTGTGTAACCTGTAACTTGCGCTTTTTAAGGTCCTTGTAACCCTTCCTGGATCCCTACTCAGCCAAAGAAAAGAGAGAGGAAGCCGATAGGCGAAACCGATACTTCGGACCTCGCTCACAACGGAATCACCCGTGAGCGTGCAAGATCCTACTCGGACGCAGCCGGTGAGACAGACACACCCGTGAAGGCGTGGCCTAGGCTCGGTACTTTGGATAAGGTCGATGCTCACACAATAGCGAGTCACCAATGGCGACCAAGTCCTACTCGACTACGTACGATAGTAGCACCAATACTTCGGAAATCCAGGCGATACACAAGGCAGCCACAAGTTGGGTTTTGGGCTCTAATCCTTACGAAGCGCTCACCTCACTTGGAAGGAGACCTTCCCATGCAACCTGAGGACAAGTGAGGGTGTTACTCTCCCCAAGCAATGAATCCAATTACCGTTTTTATTTTGGTCAAGTTTTCTTTAGCAGTCCCTTTTTTTAATTTTTTTGGTGTTATCGCTTCTTTTGAGTAAATTCAAACAAGCGCCTAACGGTTTTTGTATTTTTCCTTTATCCTACTTTGTTCCAAAAACAGAGGGAGAATAGAGTCGGAAAAGCCGTGCAAGTCGACACCAAGGTGGAAATCTCACCTTTGTGCCTAGATGATGCGTGCAAAGTAAGAGGACTTACAGCGAATCCCAGCTCTCTCCATGCGGGATGCAAAGCAGAATTTTTAAACCTAAGCTATATGGCGATATGCAAGCGGAAATCGTCCTAGAACAGGCAACTGCTAGCGTGAAGAACCACAAGCTAACTATTAACTCCTAATCCGAGTGTCCGGTCTAGGCTCACCCCTCCTCTGCTCAACACATTTGAGTTAGGAGAAAGCGCTTGTTCGGGTGTGAGCTCGCGGCGCGTGGATCGGAAGCTACTAGCTAACTGTTTAATTAGTCTAAGTCCAAATACGAATCTATAGGAGCATGCTAAGATAATTAGGTGTTTGGACCTATTCTAATCGAATCAAGCAGGACCTAGAACTAAGAGCTCAATCCACAAAAGAAAGTGAAAAATGAAAACAAAACCGGAAAATGACGGCGATAAAAACTCGATGAAAACCGCGATGAGCCCCCGGGTGAACAAACACCCGGAAATTAGGCCCGATAGTCTGAGTGTCCAAGTCCAAGTGTACATGTATTATTACAATTAAATAACTCACTCTCTCACAAAAATAAAAGAAGAGCTATCTAATCACTCTCTCACTCTTCTCGCTCTCTCCTGCCGGCTGGGCTAAAAATAGCCGGCTCCACGTCCCAAGGTTGCTTCGGGTCACCTAGGCGACCCGCCTCGCTCCGCGGTCCCTCGCAAGAAGACAAGAAAAGAGACGGTCAGATAGCTCAACAAGATATATCAAAAATGTAAGAGATGGAAAATAATGCTATGGTAAACAATCACACAATCAAACAAAATGTGAACTATTCGCTGTTGCTCCCCGGCAACGGCGCCATTTGATAGTCTCGAGAATCGATGTGGTTATATCGACTCACAAGGCGAGTCAACAGTCGGTGTTTGACCACACAAATTCTGAAATTAATCAACAATTAACCCACACTAAAGATCAACAAATTAGAACTAATGTGGAGTTAAAATTTATTTTTAACTCTGCACAAATGGTGTATAGTGTCAAGTATGCAGAGAGTTCGAACACAGGGAGCAAGCAGGATAGTTCAAAAATTCGTGCTCAGGTGTGTGTGTGTGTGTGATGTGTCTACACTAGCAAACAAGCAAAGAAGATTTTTGTGGGTTTTTAAATTCTTTAAAGATTTTTTTTATTTTAATTTTTAATTTTGTATTTTGATTTTAATTTTCTGATTTTTATATTTTATATTTTATATTTTTTTTATTTCTTTTTCAATATAGGAGAATAAAGACAATATAACAAAAGGCAAGCTAAAATATTTATAAAATGGTGCAAAAATAACCAAAAATTCAGAAATAAATTGTTTTTAATATTTTTAGGATTTTTTACTGTTTTTGTGATTTTTGGGGATTTTTCAAGGTGTTTTTGTTTAAATGCTGAAATAAGGCAAAACGGTGGAAAGAGGGCTGGCTGTGAATAAAATGGGATGTGAAAATAGCAACCAGTAACTAAAAATTTTCACACTATTTTTCAAATAAAAAGGACAAAATAAGGAACAAACAGGAATTGAGTTTTTGATTTTTGGAGTTTTCTACTATTTTATATACTTTTTTGAAGTTTTTGAGTGTTTTTAAATTTTTAGTGTTTTTCTTTTGAGATTTTTAATGATTTTTGGACTGACACTAAAATAGAATAAAATAGACACTAAGTAATTTTTTTTGAAATTTTTGGAGAGGTTTTAATATTTTTTTGGCATTTTCTAAGCTAGACAGTGCATAAAAAGCTAGTTTTTGATTTTTAATAAATATAAAAGTAAAATAAAATCAAAAACTAAAATTGTGGCGTGGAAGTACACGTGTCCAGGAGCTTAACCCTATTTTTGTGGAATTTTTGGACTTAAAATGATCATTCAAATAAATACAACAAGCATCCAAACATTGAATAGGCCTGGTAGGGGTATAAATGCAATTTACAAAACATCCAGGGTCATACACGCAATTTTCCACAAAATATTGAACTGAATATTTAATTTCTAGAACCAAAATGCAATTACAAAAGCCGCCTGGGCACGCTAGCAATTTTCCCACCAGGGCGCGTGACTTGCACGCGCCTGGCGAGGACTGAAATGTAATATCACGAAACCCTGGGGGCCTACTTGCAAAATATCCAAAAAGTTTACACGTGCTGCGATAGTTTTAGGACTAAAATAAAATACATAAATGACCGAGGGTCCCTCTGCAAAATGCCCACACCTCACGTGAACTGGTCACGTGAGGTGACGTGGCGAAGGACCTAAGTGCGAATAAAATAAAGGTAGGGGTTCACATGCAAATGTTACAAAATGTTAACACTACAGACGAAAGTTTTAGTGCTAAAATATAAATACAAAACTTGCGAGGGTTGGGATGCAAAATACCCTCGATGGCGGAAGATCGGACGGTGGGATGAATCCCACTTATCCACGTGGCGGGTCCTGGGTCCGCGATACCCCTTCAAATCCGACGCCTCGGATTAGATCTCCGCGAGGAGATCGACGGCTGCTGATGACGTTGATCGGACGGTCGGTGGACACCTGGAGGACTGGCGGTGATCGGACGGCGCGGAGGGGCGTTGGAAGAACACGGAAGAAGGGTCGTCGGGGCGACTTTCCTCCGTCGAATGCTCCGTGCTCCGGCGGTCAATGGGCTTCACGACTGGTCCAGGCGATAGCGGCAGGTCCCCTCTGTCGTCTGGAAGCAACAGTCTGGATCGGAGAACGGCGGAGCTCTCCCACCAAGCGGAGGAAGATGCGCAGCTCCAGGGTCTCCGGCGAGGACCCAAAAATGCCCCAGAAGCGTCGAATGTGCTGGTATCTGCACGAAACAAAAGGTGATGTAATCGGGGGCAAAATGCCCCGATCACGTGGTGCGAAGGAGTGGAAACGTGCGGTGGCGTAAGGTGCGGATGATGACGATGGCCGGAGGTGTCTCCGGCGAGTGATCGATTTGGCGAATCGATGGATGAACGGGACGAATCGATGGGGGTAAATGAAGAGGAGAATGCGAGAAAGAAAATGCAAACGAAATTATATGCGATAAGGCTACCTCAAGCCCAGATTGGGCGAGGGAAGGGGGTACCTCGACGGCGGTCGCCGGAGGTTGTGGAACGCGCCCAAAAGTATCCTCTCCACCGCCCTGACGAGCGCTCCTTGGAGCTGTCACCTCCGGGAACTCAAGCAAGGTCTAGGGGGGAAGGTTTTGCTGGATTATGCGGTTCGATTTTTCAAATTAGGTCAAGGGGAAGCTTAAGTATGGTTGACGAAGGGGTGGCAAGAACGAGGCGCCTGGCCTGATGCAGTGGTCTTCAGTCCAAGATAATGCTTGGGCGAGGGTCCTTGATGCTGGAGCTTCAAAAGTCGTGAAGGGTGGAAGACGTTTTGGTGAAAGGGGCGGCCTCGAAAAAATGGTGAAAATGGGGTCAAAAGCGGGTCTGACAAGAGCTACAGGGTGTAGGTCAGACTGTTGACCTAGGTCAACAGTCCTGGCCTCCTGGTTGGTCCACGTGGACCAACCAGGAAAAACCCTGGAAAAATATTTTATTAATTAATTTAAACCTAATAGATGGCCGAATTAAATAAAAGTTATAAAATAAAAAATGCTTAGCATTTTATGTAGTATTTTATTTTTATTTTTAATTATTTTTAGGAGCTATATTTTTACAAGTTACCTTTTTAACCCTATATAGGTATAATATCTATGTATTTTAGTATTTTATTTTTATTTGGTGTATTTTAATTTCTTTAATTTTGTTTATAATTTTATAAAGTTATAAAATACTTTTATACACATAAATATATTTTTATTTTATTTTTCTGATGTATTTTGTATATTAAATAAAGTATAAAGGTATTTTATATAGGTATATATATGGGTAAGGTACCTATGTATTGAATATATACAAGTATTTTTATTTGTATTTTAATTATGTTTTTATTCTGATTTGAATGCACATAATTATTATAAGTATTAATTACAAAAATATAAAAATATAAAAATGAATAAATAATGAATAAAGAATAAATTGAATATTTTAATCAGTATAGCTATACAACGGGGGTCCAAAACTCAACTTTCAAACCGTAGCTCCGCCAAATGCGAAACCACCGCCATTGGATAGATTATTTTATTCTATATACAATTAAAGGTGAGTACACTGCATTTGGAGTTGTCAGTTATGAGATACGGGTCTGGGAAGTTGGGATTTTGGATTCTTATTCAGACCATAACTTTTCATATGTACATTCTTTTTCTATGAAATCAACTTTCATGTACAAAGTTTCTTTATTTGATGTATAAAAAGTAGAACCAAAAATAGGTCCCAAAATGAATAAAGAATGAATAAAATGTATAAGTATTTTATCTGTGTTCCTGACCTTATCTCCCCCTACTTTATTCCTTGTCGACCTATTCATCAAGATGCCTAGGTCTCGGGGGTTTTGGGTCATAAAATATTTACAATATTTTATTCTTTTTCTTTTCTTTATTTATTCTATAATTTTGACCTTAATTACAGTAATTTATACACTATCTGAATGCACATGCATGGATGCTAAGATGATGATTTTAATACTATTTACAGGCATTTGCTAGGGTTTTTGGTGCCAAAATGATAGAATAAAGATGATGAAATGTGGATTCATCATCCTTCCAGGACCCTTTCCACTCCAAAGTGCATGCGCGAAGTAGATCCTCAAGCGTCTGAATGGTGCGCTCACTCTATCCATCTGTCTGCGGATGGTATGCAGAACTCATCTTCAGCTCTGTCTGTAGTGCTGACATGAACTGATGCCAATAGTGAGATGTAAATCTCGAATCCCTGTCAGACACCACCTCTCGTGGTATACCATGCAGCCTGATAATGTTCTGTACATAGAGCTTGGAAAACCTGGATGGAGTGTAAGTCGTGTTGACAGGTATGAAATGGGCTGACTTGGTCGACCTATCAACAATGACCCATATAGAATCATGGCCACCTGGTGTCTTCGGCAGACCTGTGACAAAATCCATAGAAATGCTCTCCCACTTGCACTCGGGAATGGGGAGAGACTGCAGTAATCCTGGTGGTCTCCTGTGCTCAGCCTTGACCATCTGACAGGTCATGCATCTGCTAACATGTAGCGCCACATCGCGCTTCATTCCATCCCACCAGAAATGTCGACGCAGATCACGGTACATCTTCGTACTGCCTGGATGGATAGATAACCGTGAACTGTGTGCCTCATCGAGAATGTCTCTGCGAAGCTGCTCGTCATTGGGTACAACGACCCGTCCTGCCTTCCATAAAATTGACTCTGTTACAACAAAATCATCAACTTCGTCCTTGACAGCGCGCATGTATCTATCATGAATCCAAGGATCGGTCTTCTGGCTTCTACAATACGATCCCAAAGGCTGCTGTATCGAGGAGGTACGGATGTAGAAATGGATGCGCTCTCCTGAGGATGCCAATCGCTCAAAGCTGCAAGTGTATCCCACGTGTATAGCCAGTTCGTCGTACCCTCTGCATGCGCTCTCCTACTAAGTGCATCAGCCACCATGTTTCCCTTACCGAGATGGTAAGAGATCGTGCAATCATAATCCTTCAGCAGCTTGAGCCATCTGCGCTGCCTCATGTTCAGCTCCTTCTGATCAAATATGTACTTCAGACTCTTGTGGTCTGTAAAGATCTCGAAATTCACCCCATATAGGTAGTGACGCCAGATCTTCAAGGCGAAGACAACTGCCGCCAACTCCAAGTCATATGTGGGGTAGTTCCGCTCGTGCGGTCTCAACTGCCGTGATGCGTAAGCAATCACCTGCCCTCTCTGCATCAACACTGATCCTAGACCTTCTCCAGATGCATCTGTGTAAACTGCATAGTCCTGAGTGCCTGAAGGAAGAGCTAGAATGGGCACTGTAGTCAATCTTTCCTTCAGTGTCTGGAAGGCCTGCTCACATGAATCGTCCCAAATGAATGGAACTCCTTTCTGCGTCAGTCGTGTCAGAGGGCGAACAATGCGTGAAAAACTGCTGATGAAGCGTCTGTAATAACCTGCTAGCCCAAGGAAGCTCCGAATCTGCGTGACAGTCTTGTGCTGCTCCCAAGACATAACTGCATCTATCTTTGCAGTATCAACCGCGATACCTGCTCCAGAAATGACGTGCCCCAAAAATGAGACCTGGGATAACCAGAACTCACACTTGCTCAACTTGGCATATAGCTTGTGCTCCCGCAATGTGTCCAAAACAATCCGTAGATCATTTGCATGATCCCATTCATTCCGTGAGTAGATGAGCACATCATCGATGAATACCAATACAAACTTGTCCAAGTATGGACGGAAGATCCTGTTCATCATATCCACGAAAGCCGCAGGTGCATTGGTGAGCCCAAACGGCATCACCATAAACTTGTAGTGTCCATAGCGAGTCCTGAAGGCTGTCTTCGGAATATCTGACTCGCGAATCCTCAGCTGATGGTAGCCTGAGCGAAGATCAATCTTCGAGAAAACCGAAGATCCCTGAAGCTGATCGAATAAATCATCGATGCGCGTCAAAGGATAACGGTTCTTCACCGTTCTCTTGTTCAGCTGCCTGTAATCGATGCATAACCTCATGGATCCATCCTTCTTCCTGACAAATAGAACCGGAGCACCCCAAGGTGAAGTGCTCGGTCTCACGAATCCCAAATCAAGTAACTCCTGCAACTGCACCTTCAGCTCCCTCAACTCGGCTGGTGCCATGCGATAAGGTGCCATAGAGATCGGTTGTGTTTCTGGCAGCAATGTGATCTCGAACTCGATCTCTCTCTTAGGAGGAAGCCCTGGTAGCTCATCAGGAAATACGTCAGGGTATTCTGAGACTACTCAGATGTCCTGTGTCATTGGTTCTTGATCAGATACCTCCCGATCAAATGCAAGATATGAATCGCAACCCTGATCAACAAGTCGTTGGGCTCGCAACACTGAAATGTACTCCATGGTGGAGTCGTGTATAGTACCCTCAAAGGTGAACTCCAGTAAATCTGGAATCATGAAGACAACTGTCTTCCTAAAACAATCAACTAGTGCATGATGAGTAGATAGCCAATCCATGCCCAAAATCAAGTCAAACTCATCAAGCTGCAGAAGTAGACAATCTGCGATCATCTCGTGACCGCCAATCAGTATGGGCAAGTGCCTGACTATCAGAGAAATGATAAATAACTGGCCACCTGGCCCTCGGATGTGATATGGAGAAGAGAGAGTCTCTGTGACTCTACCTAAAGAAGCAAGTAGCCTCGAAGCAAGAAAAGAGTGTGTTGCACCAGAATCAAATAAGACATAGAAAGGTCGGCCCAAGACTGAGACCATACCTTTCACTACAGTAGCCGATGAACGTGCCTGCTCCTCAGTAACTGCGTGTATCTGCCCCTGCCTGGCTGGTGCGGCACTGGAACCTGCCACACTCTGCGTCTGTCGCTGCTGCGGTCGCCTGAAGTTGGAGCTCCTGCCACGGAAACTCCCTGAACGATGTGCCTGAGGCTGAGACTGTGAAGGTTGTGGCTGAGGCTCACCAGCTACCTGTGGGCACTGTGAGCGATAGTGTCCCCACTCGTGACATCGGTAACACCGGACTGGTCGAGTAGATGGAGTAGCTGTGTCCGTGCTCCGAGCTGGTCCTACAGGTGGTCTATCTGCTCGCTGCGACCCGGATGGTCGAGCGGACTCTGTGCCATGTTCGGCGAGTGCTCCCCCTAGAGTAGTCGATGGACAAGAGCGAGCACTGCCTGTAAAGGACGAACCTGTAGGTCGGAATCGTCTGTCTGACCTCTGCTGCTGAAACGGTCGACGTATCGATCCAAAAGATCGCCGCGGTCTAGGCGCTGCACCAGACGAGCTCCCGAAACGTCTCCCCCTAATGTCCTCGAACTTCTCCGCAGCATGGGTAGCCTCGGAGATAGAAGTGATGTGTAGTCCTGCCAGCTTCTCCTGCACCTCCTCTCGCATGCCGCCAATGAATTTTTCTAGATTCTCCTCTGGAAATGCGCCCGCTGCTCGTGTATGTTGTGACAGCTCTGTGTATCGGATGAAATAATCTCTGGCGGTCATCTGTCCCTGACGAAGCTCTGCAAACAGTCGGCGCTGGGACTCCTTCCACTTCGCAGAAAAGAAGCGGGCTCTGAACCACGTCTCGAAATCATTCCAAGTAGGCTCTCGGCTTAACTCAGATACTACAGCATCCCACCATCTCTCGGCGAAGTCTGTCAGTGAATACTCTATGAAAGATAGCCACGTGTTTCGTGGCGCATGAATCGCCCTGAGCACCTTCATCACTCTCTTCAGCCACTGCTCAACATCATCTGGTGGACCTGTGCCCTCGAACAAGGGTATGTTGGCCCGCTGATAAGAAGTGAAGATCGATTGATGCCTGTGAATGGCTGAATACTCGCGTGCATCCTCATCAGCAAAGTCAACAGGGTCCCGCTCCCTGTCTAAGTCTGCATCCTCCTCAGCTCCATGCTCTGGAATGTCCTCTAGTGGATCGTCAGGATGAGGCTGCTCCACCTCAACAGACTGGTGTTGGTCATGCCGTGTTCCATCTTGTGATGGATGGTACGTGAAATCTGATAGATCCTCAAACCGCATCTCAATATCTGTCTGTCTATCGGCAATCTCAGTCTGCTGAGCCAACATCTGCTCCTGCTGGCCTCTCATAGCAGCCTGCTGCTGCTGAAGATCGGTAAGTGCGCTCAGTATGCGTGCCAGCTGATCAGAAGTATCCTGACCTGGTCGAGATGCCATGGCTCTACATGAGGATCATAATTAGTCATAAGGATTCCCTAGACAGATATTTATCATAAATGCTTTTCTCTTCTTGAGATATAAGATGAAAATTAATGAAATTGGTGACATTTTGTGGTTATTGAATAAGAATGTCATATTTCCCTTCTCGAACTCACGACAAGTCGGAAGAATGTCGCTATTCGTGAACTTAATGCGATCGGAATTGTAATACCGCAAATGTGCGTATCGGGGTACCACGGCTCTGATACCAAATTATGAACCCCTCAGGATCCGGGTACCCGTTAATCACACACTCGCACTATTATTCACATGAGATCGCATGAAGTTGCAGAAAAGTAGGGAAAATTTTTCGCGCGGTTAATTATCCACATGACATTCACATTCATAACATAACCACAAGATAACAGAGAGACAAATGACATCAAAATTCCTTTTCATTAATATTCATATCCATTTACAACTTGCACAAGCATCTTTCATATTACAACATATATCCCAAGTGATACAAAAGAGATAGCATTTACATCACTGACTGAACAAAAACTGAGACAAGTAATTCATACAGTCTAGTGTATACTCTGTCTCCAGGAAGCATGTATAGCTACTGAGCTGCTACTAAATTGCAGGTTATTTGCCTGCCAAACACATTAGGAAAGAAGAGGCGTCAGCCATTGCTGGTACCTCCCAAAAACTTATAAAAATAACTAGACATTTAATATGTGCAAAAGCAGGCAAGTAGAAAGGTGGTACCTGTAAAATCTACATCTACTTGCGTAAGTAAAAAGGGGTTTCAGGTTGTTTGTAATGCATTTCTAATGATTTCCCCAGAACCCAACATTTTCCCACATATGACAAATTTATTTTGTAGTTGAATATTCATGAGTATAAGAGTATAAACATATATATTATTTTCTAGCAATCTTAACTTTTGATCATAACCTCTCCAAATCTTTACTTCAATTGATTCAGATATAACTCCAGATGATGTAGATGTAGATATGGATGATCTAGATATAGAATCGCCAAGTCTGTTGGCGAAGTAACTCAAGCGGTGAAGAAGCCTACAAATGGCTCTTCCGTCTCGCCCCCTAGTTGGAGGGGCGGTCCAATAGAGGGATAGGTCTACTCCCCAACTACGCCACTGAGACGGGTGATAGAGACTCCCTAGAAAAGTCGCTCTAGAAACCTTCCTGACTAGTACAGGCGAACGAGCTCGTACGTAAAACTGAAAAACAAGGATCCCCCGCCTGGGTATCCTAAAAGACAGGGTCAGCGGAACTGGTCTAAAGTCAGGATCCCAATGAGGCGTAAAAACACTGCGAGCTCGCGTAAAACCGAAAAGGGACTGGGATCCTAGACCCGCGCATGAAGCGACCGCTTCCCTAACTGGGCTTCCTTTCTTCCGCCCAGTTGAGGGTCACTGCGCCCTCGCACGGTCAGGTGTAAAGGTCATCCTAACTAGCACCAATAATTAAGAGTTATCACTGATCCACCGTTTTACAAACGTACTTGATCATTGATTTGATTCACTCAAATGGCAATAGGTTGTGTTGAATGATAATCCACCAATACTCATGTAATATCTCAGGTTTCAAAAATCCTATTCACAATTCCTTTTTTTACCCTTGTGTCTTACTTCTTGGCTACTGAAATTAAGGAATGAGCATTCATTGGAATGAGCATTCATTCACTTGATCTTTGGCTCCATACTAATTTAATGAGTCACTTCCAAAATTTGGGTCTCACAATAAGAAGTAAAACAACCTGTTTAGCTAATAATTTATATTACTAGTGATACCTTCCCTTTTCTCTTAAACTGAAAAGGATGGATTTAGAGGAAGTTCATTCTTTCAAATTCCAATTCGTTTTCTTTTTAAGGAGAACCTTGCTAGGATGTCACTAAAATTTTTGTTGATGGAGACAGGTGGAGATTATTACCATCCAGAACATGACAATCTGCCATAATAATTTGAAATAGATTCTAGCTCATTTCAATATTGAAAGACTTAGCTTATGATTAAAAATTCTTTACCAGGTCATGTGTATTTTTGGGTCATTATATAGGACTAGTCTTTAATAATATTTTAGTCAACTGTAACACTGACTATAATGGTCTCAAATTTCCAATAAGGAGAAATATGTAAGTATTAGGAATCAGATTCACTATGTCAGGTATGCAAACCCATGACTCTATTTGTGTGTGTGATATGCCCCATCGGAAAGGAAGGTTGTGGAAATAACTTGTTTGCCGTGTGGCATAATGACAAAGCATAATCTCCTTGTCATTGTTAAAAGAAGGTATCGGTTTTTATTTCAATTAAAATAGTTCTATTCATAGCTCTAATCAACATCCAGAGTGTAAATTATGTAATCCAATAGTAGTTAGAAAATCAGAGAATTAACCAAAACAAATTAACAGACATCTCTAAAATTTGTCAAAGTATTCGGAACATATGATTCCAAAACTTTATTACATATATGTCGATATAATCATATTATTTATTTAAAATGATGACTAAAGAAACATCAGTGTGATAGTTTTCACACTAAGACCATAAATCATAAATATTTCTAATTTATATCATAAAAAAAATTATAATATATAAGAGAACCATAAGCCTCCTATCCCCTACAGTGAACCAATCTTCTGAAGTCTCATCTGTAATTGTTTCATTTCATGTAATGAGATATTTACGATATCCAAGGCAAGGAATGCATCCATTTATAAAATTATCTACTAACCACAACCAGAGATAGTCACAAAATAAATGGAACTCAATTTAATTAACCCCATACATATAGTGAAACCCAATTAATTACCCCCATACAAAAAGAGTGCCACTGGAAGCACGTAACTTCTCCAAACCCTAAAACCATTAGGAGAAAATATGTACAAATATGCTCATGACAGCAAGATGAAGTGGTGGTTTGAACATGCATGGCAGCAAGAGATGGGGAAAGGAGGTACCAATCTGGATTTTCTCTAATTTGGAGATGATTTTTCATGCAAGAAAAGCTTCAAAGTTGGCTCCAGCTGAAGAAAAGGTTGCTGTCCAGTAGTCTGGAATGGAGAAGAACTGTAAGAGGGCCTCTTGCAACCTTGGGTACTACTGTAGGGGGCAGTGGAGATCTTCTAGAGTTGCTGGAGAAGATTTTCAGCAACAAATATCCACTGAAATGGAAAAGAAACAGGATGTTCGGCTGGAATTAGAGGAGAATTTGGGGGTCTTTTGGTTGATATTTATAAGGGGAGGGGGTAGATTTGGTGTTGACAAGTGGAGGGAAACTATGCCAAGTGGAGGGAATAAGGCCAAATGGGAGAAAAATATTAAAAAGCCATATGGCTTTGCCGTCTGTCTGCTGTAGCAGAAAATAAGTAAATTTTATTTTTTATTTTGGCCAATTTCTCCTACTTATACAAGATACAAAAACCGTCCGCATTTGCGCCTCGGACCTCAGATTTCGATGCGCAATATCTCGATTTGACCGTCTCAAAATGACAGTCAATATGAGTATAATATTGATATACTTTCGGTTGGGTTTTGAACCCCCGAAATTTTTGGATACGGATTTTGTTTGACATTAAATTTTGAAATTTAAAATATCATATGACCTCCGATTGACGAACGGTCGATTCCGTTGGTCTTGTATCGTCGAATCGGATCTAATGACGGTCTCGGTTCATTTTTCGGTTTCCGAATTTGTGTCACGGCTTTTTCACGGCGCACGTTACGGTGTGACCGATTTTTGGTCAATTTCGCCCAAACGACTTTTGATTCATAATCAATTGGTCGTTTTAGGTTGTTTAGTATTGACCGACGACGTTATTGGGTTCATTGGACCCAAAATCGGACGAGTTCTGGTTCGGGCGGGTTTCGGATGTTACACATCCCAATAATATGAGAAACTGTAACTCGGGTAAAAAGAAGTGGGAACACATTCTGCCTTGCAAGTCTAACTTGCATTCTCAATTCGGTCTTTAACACCCGGACTATCACCCAAGGCGATGTTGACGTCACTAATTGAACCAACCGTCAAGAAGATTAGAACTCGATGTGCAATCCAATATTACCCCAATAATATGAGGAATCAATATTGGGGTCACTACGCATACGACCTTACTCTTTCGATAAGCAAAGAATCTGATCCATGTATGTTTGTATGCAGGAGTTGTCACTTCAGACATGCATCTCTTACATATAATCTGTGGCGACGGAACCCTTCGCCTTGACGGGAGACCATGGATGTCACCTATGTGATCCTCCATATCATGTTCAATGTTTAATTGATTATTATGAATCATATTCACATAATGAATTCTTCCAAAGAAAATATAACTCTATTCATAATAGAGTATTTAATTGGATATAATTAATTTAATCATATTAAATAAATCATCAATACAATTCAATCAACCAATAAAATAATTAAGGTTTGCTTGATATTACTATATAGTATACACCATCACAAGTACGTATTAATTTTGTATTTTAATAATTAGAGTAAAACTTGACTTATTCATATTATTCTTTCCTCAAAAATGGATCCGATCAGTACACTCGAGTTATGCTGGGAGGGAGTATTTCCTTGACATGTAAGGTGCTAATTAGTAAACCGAACCAGCATACCCGGACTAGACACCTTCACCATTCTGATTGAGAACAATACAAAATAATGCCAATGTACTTGCGCTTCTATCGACCAACTTTGATGATCGGTATTATACTATATAATGATCTCTAAAAAATAATAGGCATCTTAAAACAATTTTGAGATTCGAAAATTTCTAACATATCAAGCAACCATATTGTGCATGTAAATGTTGTCCTACAACTATTGTAGGATAAACCAGGATTTTCATGAAACATTCATTCAATGGCCTATGATGATTAATCAATTATTTTTATAATTATTAGGCATTATAATTAATCAAGATAAATTCATAGTCTCCATGATTTCTATTGAATTATAAACACATTAAGCAAAGAGATGTGATGACCTAATCATCTTCCGATCCACTTCCACTAAATGTGGAATATCTAAGGCAAACAGAGTCAGAATTGCATGAAATAATTCATATGATTTGCTGGTTTGATTATCTACTTAATTAGTGTTTATTTCATATTTCATGACTGTAAAATAGTAAAAAAAAATTAAGTTTCTTATAGATTCGTAAATACATGTAAAAATAATTTTCATGACGGGAACTCTTCGAATCATTTTCATGCACTTTTGATATCAATAATAGGCTATTGTTTTGGGGATATATTTAGACATTCTAAATACATTTTAATAACAAAAAAATACGTCCAAAAAGTTTACATATAGTAGTTTTTTATTTTAGTGAAAAATCAATTCGGATCTTGCAAATAATGATTCATGTGCATCCAAAACATGAACCTTTATCACCTAGGATTTCAGATCATATCCAAGACCTCGACCAAAGCTATGATACCACTTGAAAATTATGGAAAGAACCTTAAGTGCATCATGTAGGCATGAAGATCACATCATATGCGATCGGGAGTGGCTAATCGCACTAGTTGCTCGGGTAGCGAAATTTAAAAATTTTAAAGCGATGAAACCACATGATACAAGAACACTTCTCAGTTAATTTCGTCTAAATCACGAAGAATATGAAGGAATACCTCTTGATGCGTGTTTGCGATCGTAGTCTCTAAATGAAGACACTGCATGTCTCAAGTCCGAACCGACGGACGAGACGCTTACGAGCGCGTTGATGAAACACGTCCTTCTCACAATCGAAGATGTTGATCCAAGCGACAGATCTCCTGATTTTGTCACATGAAATCCGAGGTATTCTTTCCGTACCGGAAGCATCGAGGAAGACAGAGATCCATGAGCGGTCGAAGCGATAGCATGATGGCATAGCATCGACGACAATTCTCTCTAGGTCACAAAGTGGACAACCACTTAGAGATATATGAGGGCATGTATGATGACATAGAGAGAGAGAGAGAGGGAGCTTGTGAATTCTATGTTGTAAAATAAGATCTAGGGTTTCCTCTTCTTTTATAATATTTTGGGAGTCCATGGATCTCAGGCCATGGACAACACAAATCCAATGGTTGAGATTGATTTGTGTTTCTTTTAATGGTCAAGATTTTATTGTAAAAACACAACAATTATTAATTTAATTTAATATATATTGAATAATCATCAATATAAATTAATTCATTCAATCAATCATCATAGGAGAAATAGGAAGGAGGCAATCCTCTTTCCAATAAGGGGGGTGGACGACCCTACATGAAGTAGGGCTATGGTGGTCGTCCACCTGCCCAATTGAGAAGGAGGCTTCCTTCTCCTTTTTCATGAGATAATGCATCCCATGATTTTCTCCATAATTTACAACAACATTTTTTTTGTAAATCTATCACACAAATAATCCATAATTATTTTGTGAATATTGCATTCATGCCATTTAAATTTGTAATTCATAACCCAAGTTAAAATGTAAATTACATTTTAATAAAATGTCCAATGTGAATCCAATTCACATCCACATTTAAATTGTAAATGTTATTTACAAATAGCTCTCTCTTATATACTATAACTCAAATTTATAATATATATGATTAATATGGATAGTACTATCCACATTATTCATATCTACAATAATTAAATCACATTTAATTATATCGGATCATTATTCTCATACATCAAAATAATATGGATCAAATTCACATTATTCAAGTAATTATCCATTTCTCAATGCTTGGATACGCATTCTACCAATGGAATTATTCTTGAACTCTTTCAAGAATAATGAGCTTTCTCCGCGGATACTTGGAGATAAGGACAGGGCGATTGTGTGTTCCACGCATAGTGACTTGGATGTTGAGATCACATCTCAAATCCAGATCTCGAGGACCTCTCATAGATGCTTGATTAAATCAAGGTTGCAAATCTAATCTTCTCACTGCATTTGAATCACATTCAGATCAATGCCCAACATTTGGACTAAGATTAGATTACTTCTCTATTGGAGGAGTTACTAAAATCCAAACATGTTTCTTCACTCCCTTGGAATGGAAGTGACATGGTTATATAATCATTTATGATCATATCACCCTCAGGTATTCCCAATACATGCACATCATGCATACTGAAAGACTCAGAATAAACTCGAATATATAGATCAATTTTGCACTATCATCTTCAAGGTTTTATCATTAAATTTCTCATTTAGTCATTGGGAGTTGATATCGATCATATGCTTTCCAAAAGCATATATCATACCTACAAATTCTTGTCATGCTTTTAACGGAAGACGATCATGCATGGAATTTGATTGATCCCAATACCTCATGAGTGAGCTCATGTCTTCCGTTCACAAGTGAACCTGTATGATCCCTTTGAGAGATCGTATCACTCAGATGCCCTTGTATGCACACCAGCTCGTTAGTGTATAGACATTGATTGGGCCATTAAACTATCGATTTTACAAATGTACATACTCATACATATAACAATACATATGTTTCTGGTCAGAGGATGCATGCCTATATTGTGACATTATATGACATAGGTCTTGGTTATCTGGATCGCATTAAGTCAACTCTTGTACCTAACTTATCTGGCACCTCCGAATCTCAATTCCTATGTAGAGGATATGCATTAAAGGGTCAGTCAGATATCAAACTATAGAGAAGGATATCCATCTTCTTTTCAGATAAGATCATCTCTTAACAATCATTTGACGGTGCTTGATGGGTCATCGATCCAACTCCTTAGATATTCATCCAAGCACCATCCTCTATAATTCAAAAATTGAATCAATAGTTGTATGATCATTTAGATGGCCATGGTACATAACCCTACTTGTACCAAGGGACCTTATAGTGCATTCATTTATTTAATTCTCAGACAAGGAGTGAAATAAATCAATAACTTTTATTGTTATATCAAACATTATAATAATATTTATTGTATGAATGGTTCGCTTCAGACTCACATGGCTAACACCAGGAGATCATTGATGAATCTCGTATTCATCATGCTAAAATTCATATATTAAAACCCTGGCTTAACTAATCCAATAAAAATCACCGTTAATTCCTTATTTTTACCCTGTTTTATATTGTGTATAATTAACCTTAATTATTTATATTTAATTTACTTTCTTTTCTTTTTATTTATTTTCTCATCCAAAAATGCCTAAAAATTAGGTAGATCAATTGTCTATAAATCACTAACCTTTAAAAGACTAAAAAAATAAAAAAAACAACTCAAAAACCAAAAAGTCGGTATTTTTAACCCCTTAAAAATACCCCTAAAAATACTTTTTGTATAAATGACCTCTTTTGGCTTTTTTCCAACATGAAACTTGTAGTCTCATCAAGACGAACAACTTTCATGTTTTAACTTTTTCCTAATTTCACCTCTAACTAATTCTTTCTGATTTTTATTTGATTTTTCATGTCTGAATTATCTGATTGGGCCACGTGGCGCCCTCTGGGCTGCCCACGTGGCCCACCTCTTCTTTGCCACCCGTCGCCTCCTCAGTCGTCTGATCCTCCTGCAGATGCTTCCATCTCCACCGCTCATCATTCCTTCCATCTCCACCATTAGATCTCCCTTGAGATTTAATCTCATCCGCTCTTCTCCGCCTTCCTCTCAGCCACTTGATGTCCACCCTCATCCAACGCCTCTCAATCCTACACATTACCTCTCTATACTCCACCATGAGATCAGCCCTATGATCTAATCCCCACCGCTCGCTCCCGCCTCCATCACCGCCGTTCACTCCCGTTTCGCTCCCAGCTGATCGATCAAATCTCATGATCTGATCTCCACCCTTCGCCCGCGCTTCCATCCTAGCCGTCGGATCAATGGATCCAACAGCTCACCAATTGTCTCCTACCTCCGTTACCTTCCCTCTCCTGTCATTACGCATCACCAACGCTCCTCCCCCTTCCTATTCTGGAGAGCATCCCAACCATCTTCTTCCTCTCGAAACGCCACCTACATGTCCCCCATTCCCCCGCCATTCTCGCTCACCCTTCACTAACACCCTCCATCACTCCGCTACATTAAAATCTCCGTTTGAAAACCCATCGCCACCTCAAAACGCTCGGCCATCCCCTCCTATAAAACGACTCCCTCCACCGCCCTTCACCGGCATCCACCATTCACGGGGGCTCCAGCCCAACCTCTGGCTCTCCGGTGACAGCGGAGGAGCTGTATCTCGAGGTGACGACGGCCTCGACACCCCAGGCGTGATCCATGGCCTTCCCAGCCATGTCACGATGCCACCGTGCTCCGCCGAGCACCGAGGAAGGGCCAACCTCGTTGTGCGAAGACCGGGGCTCCATCTGAAGCCCAGCCCAGGTCACTACCTACACAGGATTCCCCTCTCCGACGAGGTCCTTCCTCCCCTTCTTTTTCTTTGATTTTCTCATTATTTTTCTGACGTCATCACTCACCGTCATCCTCATCTGATCACCTCACGAGCTCTGCCTGACCACCAACATCTTTGCCGACCACATCTCCTTTCTCCAGAACCCCTTACGCCCCGACCCCCTTCTTCACCACTTCGCTGGAGAAGAAGACTTCGGGCCACCACCTCCCGTCGCCCCACGGCCCTCACTTACTCACTCATTATTCACTCACATTTCACCGCACGCTTCGGTTATCTAACAACTGCAGGTAATCAAGATTCAATGGCTGGAGTTGGCGTCGACGCTCCTTAAAGATTTTCTACTCCAGCGAGGCTTCACCGAACTTCACCTCTGATCATCTCTGGAGCCTCGTCGCGCTTCCAGGATCTCCGCCGGCGCTCCAGCAAGCTCCCCGAACCTCCGTCTCGTACTGTGGGGTACGATAGAGCAACCAGTAGGTCGCCAGAGCCCTGCCTTCTTCGGTGACCTGCGGTGGAGAACGAGATACAGGTACCATCTGATCGCTTCGATCGGACGGTGGTGGTGATGACACCTGCCGCCCGAGCCTCTTCTCCAGACCTTTAGGCTCGGGTCCCATCGAACCTCGACCCGAGCCACCAGTTGCTGCCAGGTAGTCCCGAGCCAGAGGCACCCTTCCGAGCCTAGCCCTCGCGTGCTTTGCACGTGGGGTGCTGGGAAAATTGCATGACAGACCCCGGATTTTTGCTATTTACAATTTGGTCCCCAGGCACGTGCCTCACATGCGTGCCTGGGTAATTTACAGGGAGGCCCTCAAAGTTTTGAAGATTTGTAAAAATGCCCCCGTGCATGGAAAAATTACAATGGACCCATATGGTTTTTAATATTTGCATTTAGGTCCCTCCAGGAACCTAAATGTAATATTTTTCTTTTTACTTTCTTGCATTTTTATTATAATTATGCCCTTGTATTGTTTTTAGCATAACTTGAGCATCGTAGGTCCAAATTGCATGATTTTAGTGTCGTTTTGATCCTTGTTTTTTCCTCTACATCATGGCTTGTTTAATTTTCTCATCTGCCACTATTTTAAATGAAGTGAATTTTCGTGATAGATGATGACCTTGCTCTCCTTGTCCTTACTCTGTTTTAATGACTGTTCTTAATGATGTGATCAAAATGACCCTGATTTCATTTTCTTTTATGTTGCTCATATTTTTAGGTACATTTGTAACCTTTTATGCTGCATATAAATTCCTTTGTATTACTTTCATGCATCATCTTATAATTGCCTAAAAATTAACTAAAAATTGCATGCATCATTTTATTGCTGTGTAATATGCATAGTGCATCCTGCGTCTTCATGAAGATCTGAAATTGAGAAATAATTCACACGTGAGCTTCATTAATAAAAATTCGATAAATAGATTAAGTAGATGTGTCCTTGTGTTCGATCTTGGTAGACTTGTCAAGTATAAATACTCCACAACAATCAAAGGATTGTGGTTTTTGCTGAACCGAATTTGCCTCCTATACTACGACAATTTTAGATAATTAGAGAGGCAAATTTTACGTTCATCAATCATATGCAATTTATCCAAAAAGTTTTACACTGATATTCAAAGTTTAAGGATCAAATCACAATAACCAAACCTAAAGGGTTTGGTTGCAAAATGTCCAGCGCCTCGTGTGGGTACGTGAGGTGACATGGCACAAGACCAAAATGCAAAAAAAAATAAAGTTTGAGGGTCCATATGCAAATATTACAAATATAACTATGCTATAGAGGAATGTTTACGTATTAAACAAGAGATACAAAAAGGCAGGGAGTGGAAGGCACAAAATACCCAATCCGCGAACTGGGGAACAACCCAGATCAATTCACTTATCCATGTGGCGAGTTCTGGTCGACCGATAATGCTTCAACGATGGAGGGTTCAGATTAAACCCACGATCTGATCTGACGACCCTTGTTGTGCTTGATCGGATGATAGTAGGACAACCTGGGAGCTCTAGATCCAACGACTCTGAGTTGGTCTCAAAGAACGGGGAAGAACAACTCCTGTCCCAACCTTCGATTAGGTATTTCTTCATCCTCCGATGATGAATCAGCTCGGTGAGAGGCTCAGGAGCTGTTTGAAAAGTGGTCCACATGGATTAGGGTTGCCCAAAAGGTCCCAACCTCGCTGGATGAGACCTGGAAGTCAAGGATGCTCTGAAGACCTGAAGAAGTTTACAGGTGCCTTGATGTGCTCCAAATGGTGTCTTTAAACTCATGCACCTGCTCAAAATGCTTTCGAGCTCGAGAGGCTCTCTCTTGACCTGCACAAATGAGCAAAAAAGTGTAAAAGGGTGTGCAGGAATGGACCTCCAGTGATGGGTGTTGGACCGGAGGCGATTCGTCGATCTTTACAAGATCGGGTTGAGCAAGGTGATGGATCTGATGGAGAACGGGATGAGGAAGGTGATAGGTTGATCAGGCGAGGTAGAGGACAGTCGAGAACGAGTGGAACAGAGGCTGGAGCTCTAATCTTTGATGAAGTATTTTTTTGGATTTTTAATCGCAAATAGGCGAAATCGAATGCATGGAAATGTTGATTTAGTCTACTGACTACCCTACCGAACTTAAGAAACAGAGATAAATGCCTTACTTGGTCTGAGAACCTAGAAAGCAATGTCTACCAGAACTACTCCGACAATGGATGAATCACGCTCCAAGCTCCTCCTCACCGTGAATTGCTGGGAGCCTCTTCCTGTCACAAAGGGCTTCCACCAGAAGTTGATTCTAGGGGCTATGATGTGAAGATACTGATTGATTTTCAAAAATAGAGAAGGAGAGGCTATATAAACTTCAACTGGAGAAGACCCTTAGCCTAGGGTTTTCTCCCGACTTGAGGATTGAACATGATGCTCCTTGATCCGCATGAAAGTTGCATCATTAATGAGAAATTTTGCTTAAGGAATCGTGAGCGAATGGGATCCGAATCAAGTTAAAAAATTTGTCAAAGAAAGGGAAAATACACACCAAGGACCGGTCCAAAGGGAGATCAGAGAGTTGACCTAAGTCAACTCATGGCACTTCCTAATTGATCAACGTGGACCAAGTTAGGAGAAAATAGGCCTAAAATGGAAATAAAAGGAAAATAAAATAGAAAATAATTTTACTAACTAAATCTTAAGTCATGACTGTTTCTTATTTTATGTACTATTTTAAGGTGATTTTTATGTATTTTTATCAGCTTATTTATTATATGTTAATTTTTACAAGTATAATTATAGGTATATATACCTATGTTATGTATATTTTATTTTTATTTTGTAATTTATGTAGTTATTATCATATTTACATATTTTATATATTATAGTATAATTAAATACATATTTACAATATTTTATCTTTTTTTGTAAATTTATTTATACACATAAATAAATGTAGGTTTATACTTTATAGGTATAATATACTTATGTATTTTAATGTATTATTTATTTCAGGGAATTTTTAATTGTTTTATTTCATGTTTATATTTTTAGTATGTTTTAAATAATATTTACAAGTATACAAAAATATAAGAAGAGTAAAAATATGAAGAATAAAATATATGAAAAAATATAAAGATACTCAGTACAATGGGACCCCAAAAAGTTGACCTTTTCTTCTTAACTCTATTTTTAATGAAATCACTTTCATTAAATAGATAGTTTAATTAGGAGTATAATAGAGGTGATTTTAATTAATTTTTAGTTCATATGGAGAAGATATTGATTTGTAAAGTTTAGCTTGCAGCTTTTTCATCTCTTTGTCTCAGTTGCACTGTGTATTATTTTTATATGTAATTAATTTTATCATTTCCACACATTAACATGTACAAGTTTCATGTTGAATAAATATTTATTTAACGTATGTAATATAATAAATAAAATAGTACAAGAATGGCTTATTTATAGTGCATAGAATTAGGGTTTCATGTACAATATCTAGCCCTTATCTCCCCCTACTTTATTCCTTGTCGATCAAGTCAATATTGACTTGGTCTCAAGGTTTAGAGTCAGTCCGTATTTACATTACGTTTTTTATTTTTCTTTTCTTTTCTTTATTCTTTTATTTTATATTTAAATACAAGCATTTATGCGGTATTTACGGCCAATCGTAAGTGTGTTAATTTGTACAAGTTAGATGTATTTATATGTATTTATCTAGGGATTTAAAGATAAAATAAAGGAACGATAGTGATTGAATAGATATTCATCACCCCCTATACTTACCTTTGCTAGTACCTAGTAAACACTTATTAGAAGAATAAATGATGCAAAATGAGAAAATAAGGAAAAATAAGGAAACTAGATTGATTGTGATTTTTAAACTTGTCTTAACAAGATCAAAATTTGGAGCTCATTTAAGACCTTTGGATTGTTAGTTTATTTAGAACTTTATTGGGAATAAGATCTAAAACTTAACAGTCCTTAAGTTCCACACGTCTCTGCTCAGGTCGCCTTAGTAACCCGGTCAGAATAAGTCTATTCATATGAAATCCTTATGACTATGAGTCTTACATGTACAGTGTAAGTGTATGTAGCTCCTCATAAGAAATTGCAAGGAACAATCTCCCTTAGCAAGATAACCCTAATTCCCCAATCTAGCTACTCTTTCCTCGATGACCAGGTGGTGAATCTGCATTTCATCATCTTTATTCATTTATTTTAGCTTAAAATCCCTTATAAAACAACTGTATGTGCTACTAAATCCATATTCTCACTAAGCTGCATCAGTGTGTAAATATTATACATTTATTATAATTTTAACCTAAAATAAATAAATAAATAAAGGTTAAATAAAGAAAATAAAAGACTGTATATATGCAATAGATACAGGCTGACCCGAACACCAAGAGAAGGTTAAGACTTGACCTGATCGACTAGGAATAAAGTAGGGGGAGATATGGTCTTTAATTAAAAATTCAAAAAAAAATATTTTGTAAATACTTTTCATTCATTATTTTGAATTTATTTTGTGTATATTGCTATAAAACTTAGACTATTTTCTTTGTCCATAATGGACCTCAAATTAAATAATTTTCTTAATGGAAGTTGCATATAAAATGTTTTCTAAATAATAAAGTAATTGCAAAATAAAATTATGTACAGAATAAAATAACCACATTCGGAAAAAGGCGTAAAGCGATAATTGAAAGACCAATTCCGACTCCATATGAACTCGAATTGAATCAAACTCACTTCCATCATATTCTAAATTAAGTTATCTTTAAATTTGCAGTTTCATAATTTTTGGAGTTAGGGTTTGAAAGACGGTTTACTTGGATGGTTTTTACAATTTTACCATTAATTTATTGTATATATTTATCCATATTTATTTTTATGCATAATGTATTTGTAAAATATCATAAATATTTCTTTAATAATTATATAAAATAAAAAAAACGTATAAAAAATAAAATAACATAATTTCCTTATTTAAATATGTATATAATGTACCATATGTATATAACTAATTTCCCTAAATAACCACCATAAAAAATTAAATAAAAAACATTTATTATTTAAATTAATAAAATGATGAAAATAATTTATTTATATATTTATTTGATTTTGTAAATAATATACCATATGTATATAATTTAATTAATTCCTTAATTAACCCACCATTAAGATGGTTCATTAAGTTTTTGATATTTTTTATTATTTTAATAATTTCGAAAATTATTCATTAATTTAATTAATTCAATTTCTCCATTAACATCTTTCATTTTTTCCTCTCCATTAATACATTTTAGGATCAATTTAAATAATACATTTTCTGTCTGTTAATTAGGTATTTTTAGGATCAATTTTTGTTTTGATTTCGTTGTCAATTTTCAATTTTAGATCATACTTTCACATAGTTAATCAATGTTCTTCATCGATCTAATCCGATCCGATTTCACGTTCACTTTTAATCCCTGCACGTGCACATTCTATCTCATGTGATCTATTTCCTCCGGTCGCGTACGGTGGTCGGAGTCACAGTTCCCTTCCATCAAAACTGCTGAAACCTTCTTGCCCACCAATTCTTGTTTGATTTCTTCTTGGACCGAGCCGCTGTGCTCGAGTCGACTTCTTTTTGTATTTCATTTTATTGCAGCTACGTGAATAAAAAAATGAAAAATATCATATGTTTTTACAAAAAGAAAAAAAATACAAAAAAATCTGGGCACCGCCACCATCTTCGCTCTTCCGTCTGGAGAGGAGCACCACCGCAGATGCACGCATCTCCGCCACTGATGTGGAACTACCCGCCGATCACCATCCTCATCGTTTCTATAGAAGAGCACCACCCTTCGTCCTCCAAAGACCACCGACGTCCGTCACCGTCGCCACCTCGAGCACTCCCGTCGCCAACCACCGTGAGACTGGAGGGCGTGTACCGCCCCACGGCCTAGCAACATCACCGCCAGCCGCTCCCCTCATCGTCATTCCCCTGCACCACCACCGCGTCTAGAGGAATCCCCTCTGTCGATCACCTTCCAGATCCGCCATCGACCAACCACGGGAGCACCACCTGCACCCTCCTTCTCTGCCTAGAGCATCACCGTCGTCCAGTGCGGGTGTCCAACTCCTTCCCTGGAGTCCGTCCGCCCTCTGTCGTGAATTAGCATAGTAAACAGCATCGCCCTCGAGCGCTCGCACCTGCCTTTGAATCTCGACGTCGCTCCACCTGAGCACCACCCTAGTCGCTCAGCCCGACCTCCGCATGTGCAAGTGCCTCCACACGAATAAGTTCATCAGCCCTTCCGCAGACCATAGCACGCCCATCGATCGACACCCTTTCGCCTAGAGGAACTTCGTTGTCCTGAGCATCACTTCTCGTCCTCCTCCGTCACCAGATCTTGAAAGAATATCGCGCAACCATCGTGTTTCTGTCACAAACACTCGCCCACCAAACGCCGTCTGGAGCTCGAGGTAGAACACACCCGCCGCCTCTCTCTGGCTTGACGAAGAAGAAACGCAAATACCTAAGAGGCGTTAGATTTTTTTTGGGCAAATTTCATGGAGGCCCTCCATGTTCCTGAAATTTGCAAGAAAGTTCCCGCCAACATCCAGATCATGCTTTGTACGCTTTCTTGGGTAATTTGTGATTTTAACCTCACTTTATTTCTTGTTGATTTTTGATGCAAAAACTTTAAATAATTCAATTTCAGACCCTGTTCCAGACTTTAAATTGCATGCTTTTATCATTAAAATAAATATTTTTCACGCTTAATAAATTCTAGAAAAATCATGTTATGCTCCTATCGCGTGCTTGTTCATTGTATAATTCTCATTGCATTTTATTTACATTTACTATTATTATAAATTCAAAAACATTGCATTTTCACTGTTTGTAATTAAAAAAATCATAAAATTCAAATATTACGTCAAAAACTCTTAAAAAATCAAATAGTTTTCTTTTTGTATATTTTATTTCCTGTGTAAATTTTACGCATTAATTATTATTAAAACCCAAGAAAATTACAAATTGCTAAAAACCTTATAAAATCATAGAAAATTGTAGAAAAATCCAAAAATAGTCATTCCACTTCCTTTTGTAGATTATTCATTATAGTTTTTAGAAAAAATAAATTCAGTAACTTTGAGTTTATTTTATATTTTAAACTACAAAATATCCCTGCTCATTCACTGATTGACATTCTTTTCGATTTCTAATTTTTTATAAAATCCATAAAACTTGAAAAATCTTTTAAAAATCACCAAAAACACTACAAAAAGTTAAAACACAAAAACATTTTATTTGACCTTTTTGATCTTGTTCTACTATATTTGAAAAAATCCAAAGGTTGTATTTATTTTGTGTATAAAATTTCTTTGGAAATAATTTTCATAAAAATTAGAAATTTGCAAAATTAAAAACCACAAAAAAAATAAAAATCAAAAAAATATAAAAATTATAAAATAAAAATTAAAAATTTAAAAGAAGACCAATCATAGTGTACGTTGAGATTCCTTATTCTTATCATTGATTTTTCAATTATTAGAATAACCCTCGGTATTTGTAGCCTCTCTAAGTTCGATCCTGTTGCTATACAAGTAAATTAAATAGTAAAATTCTCTTGCTACAGTTTTTATATTTCATCTTGAGAATCGAATATTTTTTTGTTGAAGCTTGATTCAGTAGCGATGACACTTGTTCATAATACATAAATAAAAACCCTTGAAAATCCCTTACCCAACATAATGGCATCGTTACCGGGGTAGCACAGCAAGGGTAGTTAGGTTTTTCATTTGATCTACTATTCTTGGTTGTAAAATTCTGTTTATATTTTTTTACATTCATTCATTGTTCATATTCACTGTGTCTAACTCGCTAATTCTTACTCATATTTTTTATATACTTGTGTCTCTTATACATTCTTTTTTTCCTTTTTCTTGCGAGAGCCCGACGAGTTGGAGCAGCTTTCTTAGGAGCGTTGGTGCACTCTAGTGAAGCGGAGGCAACTTAATTCTTCCCAAAGCCGTAGGAGAGCGTAGGAGGAGGAGAAGAAGATTTTAAGGAGACCATTAATTGGGGCATAGATATCTTAGATAGATTTTAGCATTTATTTATTCAAACTTTTGAAAAAGGACATTATATACCTTGTATTCAGGGTCTATTTCGCCAAGTGTCGGTGCACTTGGGGGGCCTCACCGGTGTCTTCTCGCTGTTTTTATCGCTTTTATTTTTATTTGTTTCTCGTGGATTTGTGTTTTCTGACTTTATTTTATTTTGTTTTCTGTTAGTGAAGCATCTAACCTTAGATTTTATTTGGTTGATCCAGGTAGTTATTAGGTCCAAAGTTGTAGCACCCCGCAAATTTCGGCTTTTTCTGAAGTCTTAAAACTTATTCAATATTATACTCAAAAGAAGCGTCTCGTCGCAAGCTTTCCAACGAGTCTAAAAACGTGTAATTCCGAGTTCGGATGTGGGAGATATGCATGTTTTGGTGGAGAGGGGTCATGGATATTGAGGGGATTAATGCCTACGAGATTAGATAAGTTAATTGGGAATTAAGGCTATTTTAGGGATCCTAAAATTAGGGTTTTGGTCCTAACCTATATTAAGACTCCCATCCTTCATCTCCCCTCATTCCCACTTCTTTCCAAACCCTAATCCATCATTTTCTTCCTCCACAAGTCATTCCCTTATCCATTCTCCTTCTCCTTCTTCAGAGAATCAAGGAGAGAACGGTGCCACCACCATTATCAAAAGCTCTCAAAGCCAAGTAGCTTCGAGACAAGAAGAAGACGAGGAGGGCCATCGCAAGGGAAAGGCAACCCTCTTATCGGATTCGTGATCGGGCGATCGAGCACGTGGATCAAAGACGTGCATGAGTATAGGTAACGGATCTTTGACTCTCTCCATTGTTCATTCGTTGCATATATTGCAATCTTGGAGATTGTTTTTTTTGGGGTAGAATATTTATCTTCGATCCTAACCCCAGGATCTCCTCTTGTTGTTGGTGTATCGTCTAATGTCCTCATTAAATTAGCTCCTCGTATTTCCGTGCATAGGATATGTTAAGGTTCAATCTTTGATGCCTTGATCTTGCCTTATTACGTTTCTAAAAACCAAAATAACATACTGTGATTGGTGACAATATCGTAATAACTTTATTGTTGTGGTATATTAAAGAGATGTGTGTGAGTTGGTGGCTCCTTGGACCATGTTTCATACTACGTGCGTACAATTTGAATAAGAATATGTTAGTGGGTAATTGGAAATACCCAGGGCAGATGACAAGGAAAGAAGGCTTACGGTTTTATAATAAGGGTATACCTATGATGCCTTGTACTAATAGTTAATGACTAGTTCTTCACGTAATCGATAAGCATGAAATCGGTATAAGCAATATGTGGCAAGTTCAGTCAGGAGTATTGCATCCTTTACGTTATGTTGTATTATGATGCGAACAAGTTATCTATGTAGTGAAACAAATGAAATGCGTGTGAAATGGACAATTTACTCCTGAGTTATCTATGTACATCTACGTTCTAAATATCATATGGGTGTTTCCCTTATGACTCAACACGTCTGGTATAGCGTCACAAGTAGTGACACCTTCTTTTTCGATTTTTTCATAAGCTATATTATATGTTGTTGTTTTATTTTTTAGAGAAAAAGATAACACGTATTAAAAACATGCCCAATGGTTAGAATTCATAATTATTTGAGTAATCCTTTAAATTAGTTTTAGTTGTTATTATTTGCTATTTTTGGCGAGATCCTCTATATACAACAACCTAATCACGTTGACAACTCATAACTCTACCGTACTTTTGTGTGTGTATAAAAATCATTGAGTCTTTCTCTCGTACTTGGAACAACTAAGTCTATATATGGATAATACTATTTTTTTGTATATACGTTGCATGTATTAAATAAGCATGCACCAATTGTCACATAACATGTTCTAAGCTTTGTGTTTATATACGTGTACGTATATACATGAATAACACCAGTTTATGTAATCAAAGGGTTTGCACATATAACTTATTTTGGTAATTTCATGCTTTGACCGCGTACAACTTTTAACGTAATTATAAAATAATCAATGTTCCTCTTTGAATATACCTTTCCGTTTCATTAAAAAAAGTATTATGGGATACACACAAGGAGTATTGTTTATGATAGTGACAGAAGTTTTAAGCATATGCCACATGGAGTGGTGCTTAACATGCAGTGATTGATGGAGGTTCTTTGTTTACAATCCAAATACAGGAAATACCATGTATTAATGTAGTATGTGATACTTATGAGTGTGTCTCAAATCAAACATTAATGGTAGGAGCGACGATCCGAGAGCCTTCCATAACAATGAGTTGGTGGTTTTCATTGTTGATCTTAAGAAAAAGTATTTTCATCAGGGAATAATAACACATGTAGTGGAAAGAAATACCACAAGGAGGGTGCACCCCCTTGTGGTCCGGCTGAGCCGACAGTGAGTCATCCCCACTTGAGGGGCGTCACAGAGTGGGGTGGTGGTAGGTACTCTGGTGGGATTAAGGTGGATGCACGCGTGCATTACACCATATGGATCCGTTTTTGTTGCACTTATTAGGGAGCGAGCGAGACTCCTCCGGCAGACTCGATTGACAGTGTTGCGACTCATCGGGCATGTATGCCCTGTCTTGAGTGTCAGAGTACTACCAACTAGACTAGCTGAAGGATCGCGTTTGTGCACGGGATTTAGGGTGCACTTTGAATGGAGTGTTGCAGGCTTCATTCCTAGTGCAGGCTTTCTCCTTTGACAGGCGAATCCAGGATAAGTAAATGAAAATATGGATTAGGATATGCCAAAGAATTGGTCGTGATTGCATATGTGTTAAAGGCCTAAAATATATGTGATTGTATATCGCTACATGCTTTTAAAATGTTTTTTTCTTGTTTAATTACTACAATTGCATTACCTACCTATATTCTTTTGATTTTATTGTGTTTATCCTTACTGAGTCAGTTGACTCATGAGTTACATTCTTTGGAAATCCAACAGGAAGTGTCGAGCGGGAGATGGAGGCTCGTATTTCGGTGGTGCATCTATAGGACATTGTTGAGGTTGAGGCTTAGTTCTGTAGTTCTTTATTTCCCTCTATTTCGTCTATTTATGATGTAATAAAGAGACTTCTGATATTTATGATCATTTTTATGTGGACGTTGGTGATCAATGGAAGCTTAGATTTTCTTCCCTATGTCCTTATTTTGTAGAAATGGTATATCATGCAGGTTGTTTATGACTGTTGTTGGGTAATATTGAGAATGTTTGTTGAGATGCGCTACCGCTGAGGCGGGGCGTTTCTTTTGGTATCAGAGCCCAATTACCCCATCAGTCATAGACAACTGTATGGTAGGAGAAATACCATTATACATTAGATAAGTAGTCTTTTGACTACGGTCAAAAAAAATTGATCAAGGCTGACTAATGATCTCTACTATAGGATCTAATTGTATCTCCATTTTTATTTCTACACATGCAGATCATGCCGCCTCATAGGGATCAGACTGCGCAGCAATTGGCTGCGATGATGGCGATGCTGCAGGATGTGCAGCAGAGATAGCTTGTGCTCGAGAAGCAATTGTCTAGATCTGCATCCGAAGGTGGGTCTGGAATAGGTGGGGGAGATGGTGATCCACCACCGCCGCCACCTCCTCCTCCTCCCACCTCACCGCCGCCACCACGACAAGAGGACATATTTTCAAAGTATCGAAAGGAGAAAGTTCCAGAGTTTTTGGGCAATACAAGCCCAGATGTGGCAGAGAGATGGCTGAAGCGTGTAGAAAAGGTCTTTCGTACGTTACATGTACCTGATGAGGAGAAGGTCACCCTGGCCACTTACTCCTTAGCGGGCTATGCTGAGGAATGGTGGAGTTCTATGGAGCCACAGATTGCGATGCCAATTAATTGGGAGAAATTTACCGATGCATTCCGGGAACATTTCTACCCGGAATACTGGCTAGAGCAGCGTCGCGTGGAGTTCACCCTACTCGAGCAAGGGAATAGGATCGTGGTTGCTTATCTGAACAGGTTCACAGAGTTGTTGAAGTATGCTGCTAGCACTGTGCCGATTGAGTCTGACAAAGCTTTCAAGTTCTTTCGAGGTCTTCGTAAGGAGATTCGCGAGAGGCTAGTACCCCTTAGATTGGTTACAATGAAGGAAGTGGTTGATGCTGCATCACGAGTAGAGGAGGACTTGCGTGAAGGCAGGTCAGTGCAAACCAGGCAAGGAGGACCAAGCTATTATGGGAGGGCTGCTCGTAGTGATCGATCAATGGCCCAGAGAGGACAACGTCTCCACCCCTACCGGCCTGGCATGTCTACCAGGTCCACACATAGAGGAGCTCCTACCTTAGGGCAAGCACTTTCTGAGCCATCGTGACCAGCACATCCAGCGGTGAACACCATGACAGATGCACGCGTTTGCTACCGATGCAACCAGGAGGGGCACATCAGGTCCAACTGTCCGTTGGGAGTGTCACAGATGCGAGGTACTGTACGGGGGGGACGTCCACAGTACCAGGGACGTGGTTCTACCTCTCGTGGTGGCAGGGGACATCCCAACCAGACTCGGAGTACGACAGGTTTCGGTGGGCTGCGAAGAGAAGGACAACTCAATGCCATCACTGATGGGCAAGCACATACTTCGAGATCGGTAGTGCGAGGTATGGTTTCAGTAGGCGACTTTACAGCTCATGCTCTTTTTGACTCGGGTGCATCTCATTCTTTCATGTCATGGAGTTTTGCGGATACCTTAGGCCGAGATCCTACCATAGTTGCAGACCCTTATATTATTAAGGGACCTGGGGGTCAGGTGTTTGTTGTCCATCGGGTATTTCCCGATTGTCCAGTTTATATTGGAGGTTATATGCTTGAGGCATACTTGTTGCTCATTCAGATGGAGGATTTTGATGTTATTCTCGGTATGGATTGGCTCGAGAATCACCATGCATGTTTAGACTGTTTCCAGAAACAGATTATTTTCAGGATTCCAGAGCTGCAAGAATTTGTATTTGATGGGAGCACCTCGTCAAGAGGCGTAACCTGCATATCAGCATTGCAAGCTCATCACCTGCTATCTCAAGGGTACGAAGGATTTATTGCTCATATCATTGGGAATCAAACCCCTATGGAAGGATTAGAGGATGTTGAAATAGTAAAGAACTTTTCGGATGTATTTCCTGCAGATTTTCCTGGGCTTCCCCCACCTCGTGAGGTGGAGTTTGAGATTTCTATCATTTCAGGAACTCAACCAATATCCATGACACCATACAGGATGGCACCAGCTGAGATGAAGGAACTCAAGCTGCAGTTACAAGAACTGCTGGAGAAGGGTTTTATACGCCCTAGTACATCTCCTTGGGGAGCGCCTCTCCTTTTTGTTAAGAAGAAGGATGGATCTATGCGCAATGTGTATAGATTATCGACAGTTGAATAAAGTAACAATCAAGAATCGTTACCCTTTTCCGAGCATTGACGATCTCTTTGATCAGCTACAAGGGTCATCCATCTTCTCTAAGATTGATCTACGGTCTGGTTATCACCAGTTACGTATTCAGGATGTGGATATACCTAAGTCTGCATTCAGAACCAGATATGGGTCACTACTAGTTCTTGGTGATGCCCTTTGTCTTGACAAATGCCCCAGCAGCATTCATGGGCATGATGAATCGGGTGTTTCAGCCTTTCCTCGATAGCTTTGTTGTGGTTTTCATTGATGATGTCCTTATCTACTCTCGAGATGAGAAGGAGCATCGCACTCACTTACAGACAGTGCTGGAGACCTTGCGGAGGCACAAGCTATATGCGAAGTTTAGTAAGTGTGAGTTCTGGCTTCAAGAAGTATCATTCTTAGGTCATGTTATCTCAGGTGCAGGAGTGTCAGTGGATCCTACAAAAATCGAAGCAGTCCTTAGTTGGGAACGACCGAAGAATGTGTCTGAGATCCGAAGCTTTCTTGGCTTAGCCGGTTATTACAGACGGTTTGTGAAGGGATTTTCTTAGATTTCCCTTCCCCTCACCCGGCTAACCAAGAAGGAGATGCCATATGCTTGGTCAGAAGAGTGTGAGAATAGCTTCCAGACACTGAAGGAAAGGCTCACTACAGCTCCCATCTTGACAATTCCGTCGGGCCCAGACGGATTCACTTTTACACTGATGCATCAAAGGAGGGTCTGGGTGCGGTTTTGATGCAACATGGTAAGGTTGTTGCATATGGATCTAGACAGTTGAAGCCACATGAGAAGAATTACCCAACCCATGATATGGAACTGGCAACAGTTGTCTTTGCTCTTAAAATGTGGAGACATTATCTTTATGGAGTTGCTTTTGAAATATTCACAGATCACAAGAGTCTCAAGCATCTTTTTGATCAGAAGGAGCTTAATATGAGGCAAAGGAGATGGCCGGAGCTTTTAAAGGATTACGAGTGCACCATCTCTTACCATCCTGGTAAGGCAAATGTGGTCGCTGATGCCCTTAGTCGTAGGCCTCATTCAAGTGAACCCCCTCAGCTCAAAGCGTGGGATCTTCTTGCAGCTTTCAGTGATTGGCATCCATTTCCGAGTAGTAGAGAAACAGTCATAGTTTCATCCCCTTCACGTCCAGAGTTAGTTGAGCGAATCATCCAGGGGCAGCATGAAGACCTGAGTATGCAGGGACTCAAAGAGATGGCTATTGCAGGAACTTTAGTTGGCTTTTCTTATCAAGATGGGGTGCTATGAAATGGCGATTGTGTGTCCCAGCAGATGTAAAATTGAGGGAAGAGATCATGCGTGAGGCACACAGTTCGCGTTTGTTGATACATTCTGGCGGTACCAAGATGTATAAGGATTTGAAAAAGAACTTCTGGTGGAAGCAAATGAGAAGGGATGTGGCCAAGTTCGTGGAAAAATGCTTAACGTGTCAACAAATTAAAGCCGAGCATAAGAGGCCACCTGGACTTTTGCAACCCCTCCCTATTCCTGAGTGGAAGTGGGAGGGTATATCTATGGACTTTGTGACGG
Source organism: Ottelia alismoides (assembly GCA_037367405.1). Classification (NCBI taxonomy): domain Eukaryota; kingdom Viridiplantae; phylum Streptophyta; class Magnoliopsida; order Alismatales; family Hydrocharitaceae; genus Ottelia; species Ottelia alismoides. The sequence continues at coordinate 682,961 of JAZKJV010010000.1, read as the reverse complement.
GACTTACTAAGACCACTGGTAGTCATGATGTCATCTGGGTCGTGGTTGATAGGCTTACTAAGTCATCACATTTCATACCCGTGAGAATGGCATGCACTCCTTTACAGCTTGCGGTGATCTTTATTAAGGAAATTGTCAAACTTCATGGGTTGTCGAAGAAGATTGTATTTGATCGTGATCCAAGGTTCACCTCTCATTACTGGAGAGAATTCATGAGTTCTTTAGAAGTGCAACTATGCCTCAGTTCTGCTTACCATCCACAGACCGACGGACAACCCAAGAGGATGATTCAGACCTTGGAAGATCTTCTTCGAGCATGTGTGCTGGAGTGGAAAGGGTCATGGAAGGACCATTTGCCGTTAGCAGGGTTTACATATAATAACAGTTACCATGCCAGCATAGGCATGGCTCCTTTTGAAGCGTTGTACGGAAGGCGGTGCTCTACACCTCTGAGTTGGCAGGAGGTTGGACATAACCTTTTACATAAAATAGAGTACTTGGAGCAGACCGCTAAGGAAATCAAGATAGCTCAGGAGAAATTACTTACGGCACAGAGTAGGCAAAAGAGCTACAGCGATAGACGACGCACAGATCTTAGTTATGAGGTTGGAAATTTTGTCTTCTTGAGAGTTTCTCCCATGAAGGGAGTTCAGCGTTTTGGAGTGAAGGGAAAATTAGCACCACGATTTATCGGACCCTTTGAGAATCTTGAAAGGATTGGTAAAGTTGCATACAGGATTGCACTTCCTCCTCACCTTGTTGGTGTGCATGATGTTTTTCATATCTCCAACTTGAGAAAATATGTGCATGATCCATCACATGTGATTAATTATGATGATCTTCGTGTAGATACTAATCTGAGTTATCCGGAGGAACCAGTACGGATCATTGATCGTTCAGCGAAGAAGTTGAGGCATAAGGAGATACCTTTAGTGAAGGTCCTTTGGCAACGTCACAACTCTGAGGAGGCTACATGGGAACCCTAGGCGGATATGTGGCGGGATTATTGATGAACCTCAGTTTCATCATCTTTATTTTCCATAATTAACCCCCTTGCTTAAAAGTTTGTCAATAATTCCCTGTTAATGTCTAATAATTAACAGAGTCCTTAATAAAATTAAAAACCACAAAAAAATGGCAAAACAAAATTAGTGGTATTTTTAGTCTTAAAAATACCCTCAAAAATATTTCGTGTCTTTGTTTGATCTCTTCTCTAGTTTTGGTCAACATGAAACTTGTAGATCTCGTCATGATCTACAACTTTCATGTTTTGAGTTTTCTCAAATTCGGCCAATAGGGCCCTCAAAAATCAAAAATACAAGCTGAATAATCTGATTGGGCCACGTGGCCCAATCTGGGAGAGCCACGTGGCCCGGCCCTTCTTGCAGTATCCGCCCTTGCTTCTGGCCGTTGGATGACCTTCAGATCCAACGGCTTCTCTTTCTTCACGTGCGCTTCAACCCTCAGCCATCCGATCGACAACTCCTTCTCATCTAAGCCGTCCACTAGCGCCGCATCAGAGCACGCCACGTGGCCCTTGCTGAACCCTTCGATCACACCCTGAATCTCGCATCTTAGCCGCTCAACCCACTCATTATCCTTAGCCGTTCGATCACCTCCCACTCTCCATCTTTACCCTCCGTTAGCGCCGCGACCACAATCTGCCACGTGTCGCTTCCATCCTCGTCCGATCATGCCGCCCCAGATCTTATCCTGGCCGTCCTTCAACGCCCAAACGTAGGCCGTTGGATCTCCAGATCCAACGGCTGATCTGCATCGTCAACCTCTCGCCTCGTCCTCTCTCCCACGATCACCACTCGCACAGACCTCGCCCCCTTCCCATTTTCTTGCCTTCACCTTCCACCATCTCCACTCGCCAACTACCCCATGACATTCTCCAGTCAACCGTGACCCTCGCGAGCATCACCTCCACTCACGGAGCTCACTCCACGCTCCACATTTCCTCCTCGAAAACACGTCGTCCACCACCATCTCCGCCACTTCGCCCTTCAAATACACCGGTCTCCCCACTGTTTCAAACCGTCAGCCTTTACACGGTGGCTCGCCCAGCCCTCCGCCACCTCCCCAGTGACAGGGGGAGGTGGCCGGATTGAGCGAAGACGACGATGCCCACCTGGTGAGACCCTCCGCCTTGAACGGCGGAGCTGCGGCGCGTCGAGCCCGCCAAGCTGCTCCCATCGGCTGGGGGAGTCCAGCGATGACCCAGAGCTCCATTGGAGCTCCAGCCCAAGCCTCCACTCCGCCCAAATCTCCAGGGTAAGCTTCGTCTTCTTCCTTGATTTTTTCTTCTTTTCTCTGTTTTAATTAGGCTCCTCCGGTTAATCTCGCTCGCCATTCACACCTTCAACAGCTCCGCCACACTCCCCCCTTCATCGCGCACTATTCCGACGGTCCCCTTCTCTTTCCTCCATATCTTTCCACAGCCGACCCATATCCTCCGCCACCCACGACGGAGGAGCTCCGAGCTCCCCATGTTCTTCACCTCCATGAGCTTCCACTTCATCCACGCACGCACACGATTATGCCTCGGCTATGAACCTAACGTGCAGGTCATCAAGAGCTTCAACGACCGGATCTTGGTCGGAGCAAACTTCATCGACTTCGCGGTGGACATCCGAGCTCCGACGAGCAACGCCAGAGGCCTCTGCATCTTCCCCGAGCTTCGGGCTTCCTCGACGATCCTTCTTCGAGCTCGGGGGAGGTCTACCGTGGCCGAGAGAGAGCGGCGGAGTCGGGGCTCCCTCGCCGGAGCTCGATTCCCGCCGCCAGCCGTAGGTAGAGGACGAGCAACAGATGCCGTTGGATGGTCCTCTTCCAGCGACCATCCAACGGCCAATGAGAAGCCACGTCGACGTCTTTCTTAATCGTTGGATCTTCTCGATCCAACGGACCCGATGCAGCCACGTGTCAGAGCCACGTCTTCACCGAGCCTGCCATCCGGACCTATAGGCCTGGCTATCTCCGAGCCTCCACGAGCCTGCGCCAAGCCTCGTACTAACCGAGCCTACGCCGAAGCAACCCGGGCCTCCTCCGAACCTCAGATCGACCCAAGCCTGGAGGGCGCGTGCCTGGCGCGTGCTATCCTGGGCAAATTGCAGAGGAGCCCTAGAACTTCTCCATATTTGCAAAAAGGTCCCCGCGCATTTGGGTAAATTACAGGGAAGGTCTCGCGCCTTATTTTTATTGCATTTCAGTCCTTCCCAGGGACCTTTTTGTAGTTATCTTTTCATGTTTTCTTTCAATTATGCCCTTGCTTTCTTTGTTGAATATCTTGAGCTACGTATGTCCAATTGAGTTGATTTCAGTTTCATTTCGAAGCTCGTTTGACGTACTTTCTCATGGCATGCTTATTTCATGTAATGGACACTTTACTGTTGACGTATTATTTTGATAGCTTTGTGTCTCTTATTAATTAATCCATGCCTTGTTCAGATTGAGTTTATTACCTTAATTAAATCTGGAATTGACTTGTTGACTATTTTTCTCATTATTTTCTATCTAGGGCATATCTCCATTGCATTGCATTGTAGTTACTTGCACGATAAAAAAATGATTAAAAAATGCATATTTATTTAATGCATTGTCTTGTCATGTTTTATTTTTGTCTTTGCGTGTTTTGACCTATATGCCTTGAACTCAACACTTAGTTAAACACGCTTAAATCCGATAAATAAGAGAGAGGCTCGTGTCCCTGAGTTCGACCTTGGTATCTTACCAAGTAAAAAAATAATCATCGATCACCTCATTTCGATCGACCATCGTATATCTCTAAATGAGGTGATCGTTTTGACGACCGAAACCGGCCCCGGCTACGATGATGATTCCATGTGCTAAAAACACTCTATTAAAGGGCCGATTTTGCGGTTCGTCAAATGGCGTCGTTGCCGGGGACACGGCTCATTTCTTTTATTTTTTTTTTGATTTTTGTATGTTTAATTTAGTGTTCTTTTTTATAGGTCAATTAACCGCAAATTTTGCATATAAAATTTTTCTTTCCTTTTTGATATCTAACGATTGTTTCTGTGGCAGGGCCCTTGATGGATCAAGGAGGCGAGGAGTAGGAAGTTCCCCGCTGCGAGGAGCCGCAGGAGCATGCTTGGAGCAAAAGAGGAAGAAAAGAAAAAAAAATGTGTCTCGCATTTTTGCATTATATTCGTCTTTTACAGCGGTCTTCGATCGAAGACTCGCGTATGTAATCGAACGATCGTGGTTGTGTGGGGATCGTCCCCACTTGAGTGTCGACTTAGGATTAGGCATGCGGCTCTCCGAGCACATTTTAATTTCTCCATTTCTTGTGTGCTTAATCGTAGGTAGGACACACTTTAAATGAAGACGCACATAATCTCGCATCACTTAGCTAAAATTCATGAAGATTAATCACCGCTAATAGATGCATGATTAGGTGCGGCTTTTTCGACTTGCATACATATTTGATTTGATTTTCAAAACGGCCCCAGATTTTTCACGGCTTTTATCGTCAAATCACTGCATGATTTCTCGCTTAGCCTCGATCGCGTTTTTCTTCATCGTATACATGTTTTTCTCGGCTTTCATTTTTCTAGATTGATCACCTAGGATAAATGGAAAATGGAATGAACGGTAGACGATGATTTTCTGATTGATGTGCTAACCTTAATTCAGTGATAATTTTTAAATAAAATTGGGACTGTTAATTGCAAGTCAACCTAAAATGGAGTAAAATACGGTTTTGGGGAGAGCAACACCCGCGCTACGCCTTGATTTTCATTTTCTTTGCGTAAATATCTAAGGTTTTATCACCAATAAAATAGACAAGATAATAAACCAACTTAGGTTGGTTTCATGTGTGAGTTGGTGAAAATAAGGGTTTGCTTGCTTGATTGAGCCGTATATTTTACGACACACACCCCCAAAACCGTAGTCACTCCATTTCATCTACAAGATTCAAAACCACTCACTTGTATATTCATCCCGCTTCTTCGTTCACCTTGGGTCTCTTCCAACATCAATCTCCATCTTTATACTTAGGCTAATATCAGCCTAAGTATAGGGGGGACCCAAGTCCCCGTGATTTTTCTCTACTCATCTTTTCTTGCCTTTATACTTAGGTTATTTCTAACCTAAGTATAGGGGGAGCCCCTCTTAGCTCCCGTATATTCTTCTATATTTAAATGGACCTATGTACTTGTAACATCTAGTGCTATGAGGACATAGCAAAGTTTAAGTATAGGGGGGTATACCGTATATACCGTATATTTACTTTAGCTATAATCTGAAAATTTTGAAAAATTAAAAACTTTTTGGCTAAGGTAAAATTCATTGGACTAAGAAAACTCAAAGGAGTTCGCGGTTTTTCGATATTATGTTACACTATTTTATATAAATATTTTCAAAAATGATTTTTGAAAATGTTTTGAAAACTTTTTTATTTTGTGTGACTTGGTTTTGAAAAATCGCCATCTCTTTTCAAGGGAAGTTGAGTCTAACTTATGTTTTAACTCTCTTATTAAAATCCATAAAAATCAGAAAACCCCTAAAAACCTTTAGGAGCTATTAGTGACTAACTAAGCCCAATTAAGTCAGCCGCGTTCAGTGAGGGTTCGCCCTTAGCAGATTGGATGGTTTAGAGGACATCGCGCAAGGCCCCGTCCTCAAGCAACGGGCTTCGGCCTGTACTTACATCCATACTGGCTGAACCGCGGATGCTCAATTGAGCTTAGGAAGTTCTAATATCTCTTGAAGTTTAAAAAAAAATGTCTTGTTTTTGAATGAAGAAGTTGGATTAGTCCTCTACATTTTCACTTTCACCTGGGATCTGATTTGGTCAAGAAGACTTAGCTTTTAGAAGTCTTTGAGATTTTAGGTTAACCAGCCTTACTCATCAGGGTCTTAGACTTAATCATCCATATTCCCCTAGGTTTCTAGATTTGCATGCTATATTCCATGCTTAGTCTCAGACAAAGAGAATATGATCAGCACATCACATGCACGACTGCGGTTCTCGATGAGATGAGTTGATTTTTCACCTGAGGGATTGGGATGAGGAAGTCGAATTTGGATTTGATCTAATGATGCTCGAGGATGGGATAAAATCTTTGGAGGCTTCACGAAACCTGAGTGTCAGCAATATTAGCCAGTATGAGAACTTGATTCTTATACTAATCTCTTGACATTAATCTAAGTGCCTGGGGTGTGAAAAATAAATAAAAAATGTTGATCAGTGTGCGCCAACTCTTGGTAAAAGCAGTGGAGCTAGCCACCAATTATACAAGTCAATGAAATTCAAAGAAAAGCTCTCATTCCACCAAAGTCAAATATCAAAGAGCTTCCACCAAAGGCGAGCGCTCCCAAACTTTTTAAAGTGTCCACTTGGACCACCTCTATTAGGACCAGGAGTCGGGCTTGCACCAAAAAAAGGGCTCTGCATCGTAAATGCTACAAGTCTGGGTGTCGAAGGTACGATAGGTACTCAAAAGAGACACACCCCGGTGTACTCCCAGGAAAACAAGTGCAGACGGCTCCAACTTCTCTTGACGGACGCACTGATCAACACCAAAAAAATTGTGTTGCGTAAAAAGGCACTAGAGAGAATCCTTGTTCCAATGAGAGGGAGAGAAGAATTGACACAATCCCATGCCCTCCCATTTCTGGCCTGCCATCTACATTTTCTAAGTCTGACAACTAAAGAGACGGTAGACTGAATGCAAGATTTGATTTATTCCCTAGTGCTGAGGATTGGGTCCTTAGGAGATTTCTCGGACCAAGATTTTGGGTGAAGACTTGACTCTACTCTCGAAATTGCAGTCAACACTAAACTCATATCCTTTAGTTTATATGTACATCAGAGAGAGTCTAGAGAAGTAGAGGAATTGGAAGCCTCTTGATTAAGGCTGGGTTGAACTCTGAAATTTTGGATCTCTGAAGCCGAGTCGACTTGATCAGATTGGATCCGGTATTCACATGCACAAGGGGGTTAATCCAACTTAGTCATTCTTTTTGATGCTCGAGGACGAGCATAGTTTAAGTATAGGGGGTGATGAACCTCAGTTTCATCATCTTTATTTTCCATAATTAACCCCCTTGCTTAAAAGTTTGTCAATAATTCCCTGTTAATGTCTAATAATTAACAGAGTCCTTAATAAAATTAAAAACCACAAAAAAATGGCAAAACAAAATTAGTGGTATTTTTAGTCTTAAAAATACCCTCAAAAATATTCGTGTCTTTGTTTGATCTCTTCTCTAGTTTTGGTCAAACATGAAACTTGTAGATCTCGTCAAGATCTACACTTTCATGTTTTGAGTTTTCTCAAATTCGGCCAATAGGGCCCTCAAAAATCAAAAATACAAGCTGAATAAATCTGATTGGGCCACGTGGCCCAATCTGGGAGAGCCACGTGGCCCGGCCCTTCTTGCAGTATCCGCCCTTGCTTCTGGCCGTTGGATGACCTTCAGATCCAACGGCTTCTCTTTCTTCACGTGCGCTTCAACCCTCAGCCATCCGATCGACAACTCCTTCTCATCTAAGCCGTCCACTAGCGCCGCATCAGGAGCACGCCACGTGGCCCTTGCTGAACCCTTCGATCACGCCCTGAATCTCGCATCTTAGCCGCTCAACCCACTCATTATCCTTAGCCGTTCGATCACCTCCCACTCTCCATCTTTACCCTCCGTTAGCGCCGCGACCACAATCCGCCACGTGTCGCTTCCATCCTTGTCCGATCATGCCGCCCAGATCTTATCCTGGCCGTCCTTCAGCGCCCAAACGTAGGCCGTTGGATCTCCAGATCCAACGGCTGATCTGCATCGTCAACCTCTCGCCTCGTCCTCTCTCCCACGATCACCACTCGCACAGACCTCGCCCCCTTCCCATTTTCTTGCCTTCACCTTCCACCATCTCCACTCGCCAACTACCCCATGACATTCTCCCAGTCAACCGTGACCCTCGCGAGCATCACCTCCACTCACGGAGCTCGCTCCACGCTCCACATTTCCTCCTCGAAAACACGTCGTCCACCACCATCTCCGCCACTTCGCCCTTCAAATACACCGGTCTCCCCACTGTTTCAAACCGTCAGCCTTTACACGGTGGCTCGCCCAGCCCTCCGCCACCTCCCAGTGACAAGGGAGGTGGCCGGATTGAGCGAAGACGACGATGCCCACCTGGTGAGACCCTCCGCCTTGAACGGCGGAGCTGCGGTGCGTCGAGCCCGCCAAGCTGCTCCCATCGGCTGGGGGAGTCCAGCGATGACCCGGAGCTCCATTGGAGCTCCAGCCCAAGCCTCCACTCCGCCCAAATCTCCAGGTAAGCTTCGTCTTCTTCCTTGATTTTTTTCTTCTTTCTCTGTTTTAATTAGGCTCCTTCGGTTAATCTCGCTCGCCATTCACACCTTCAACAGCTCCGCCACACTCCCCCCTTCATCGCGCACTATTCCGACGGTGCCCTTCTCTTTCCTCCATATCTTTCCACAGCCGACCCATATCCTCCGCCACCCACGGCGGAGGAGCTCCGAGCTCCCCATGGTCTTCACCTCCATGAGCTTCCACTTCATCCACGCACGCACACGATTATGCCTCGGCTATGAACCTAACGTGCAGGTCATCAAGAGCTTCAACGACCGGATCTTGGTCGGAGCAAACTTCATCGACTTCGCGGTGGACAATCCGAGCTCCGAGGAGCAACGCCAGAGGCCTCTGCATCTTCCCCGAGCTCCGGGCTTCCTCGACGATCCTTCTTCGAGCTCGGGGGAGGTCTACCGTGGCCGAGAGAGCGGCGGAGTCGGGGCTCCCTCGCCGGAGCTCGATTCCCGCTGCCAGCCGTAGGTAGAGGACGAGCAACAGATGCCGTTGGATGGTCCTCTTCCAGCGACCATCCAAACGGCCAATGAGAAGCCACGTCGACGTCTTTCTTAATCGTTGGATCTTCTCGATCCAACGGACCCGATGCAGCCACGTGTCAGAGCCACGTCTTCACCGAGCCTGCCATCCGGACTATAGGGCCTGGCTATCTCCGAGCCTCCACGAGCCTGCGCCAAGCCTCGTACTAACCAAGCCTACGCCGAAGCAACCCGGGCCTCCTCCGAACCTCAGATCGACCCGAGCCTGGAGGGCGCGTGCCTGGCGCGTGCTATCCTGGGCAAATTGCAGAGGAGCCCTAGAACTTCTCCATATTTGCAAAAAGGTCCCCGCGCATTTGGGTAAATTACAGGGAAGGTCTCGCGCCTTATTTTATTGCATTTCAGTCCTTCCCAGGGACCTTTTTGTAGTTATCTTTTCATGTTTTCTTTCAATTATGCCCTTTGCTTTCTTTGTTGAATATCTTGAGCTACGTATGTCCAATTGAGTTGATTTCAGTTTCATTTCGAAGCTCGTTTGACGTACTTTCTCATGGCATGCTTATTTTCATGTAATGGACACTTTACTGTTGACGTATTATTTTGATAGCTTTGTGTCTCTTATTAATTAATCCATGCCTTGTTCAGATTGAGTTTATTACCTTAATTAAATCTGGAATTGACTTGTTGACTATTTTGCTCATTATTTTCTATCTAGGGCATATCTCCATTGCATTGCATTGCAGTTACTTGCACGATAAAAAATGATTAAAAAAATGCATATTTATTTTAATGCATTGTCTTGTCATGTTTTATTTTTGTCTTTGCGTGTTTTGACCTATATGCCTTGAACTCAACACTTAGTTAAACCACGCTTAAATCCGATAAATAAGAGAGAGGCTCGTGTCCCTGAGTTCGACCTTGGTATCTTACCAAGTAAAAAATAATCATCGATCACCTCATTTCGATTGACCATCGTATATCTCTAAATGAGGTGATCGTTTTGACGACCGAAACCGGCCCGGCTACGATGATGATTCCATGTGCTAAAAACACTCTATTAAAGGGCCGATTTTGCGGTTCGTCAATTATCCACACCTTTTTGAAGGTAATCTAAAATCTATACTTTTTTTGTAGTTATCCTTTGCTCGATAGGGTCCAACCTTTTTAAGGTTGTTATGTTACACCTTTTGCATCCTAAGTCTCGAGGACGAGACTGTTTTTAAAGGTTGTTATGATGTAACACCCCGCAAATTTCGGCTTTTTCTGAAGTTCTTAAAACCTATTCAATATTATACTCAAAAGAAGCGTCTCGTTGAAAGCTTTCCAACGAGTCTAAAAACGTGTAATTCCGAGTTCGGATGTGGGAGGTATGCCTGATTTAGTGGAGAGGGGTCATGGATATTAAGGGGATTAATGGTTACGAGATTAGATAAGTTAATTGCGAATTAAGGCTATTTTAGGGATCCTAAAATTAGGGTTTTGGTCCTAACTATATTAAGACTCCATCCTTCATCTCCCCTCATTCCCACTTCTTTCCAAACCCTAATCCATCATTTTCTTCCTCCACAAGTCATTCCATTATCCATTCTCCTTCTCCTTCTTCAGAGAATCAAGGAGAGAACGGTGCCACCACCATTATCAAAAGCTCTCAAAGCCAAGTAGCTTCGAGACAAGAAGAAGACGAGGAGGGTCATCGCAAGGGAAAGGCAACCCTCTTATCGGATTCATGATCGGGCGATCGAGCACGTGGATCAAAGACGTGCATGAGTATAGGTAACGGATCTTTGACTCTCTCCATTGTTCATTCGTTGCATATATTGCAATCTTGGAGATTGTTTTTTTGGGGTAGAATATTTATCTTCGATCCTAACCCCAGGATCTCCTCTTGTTGTTGGTGTATCGTCTAGTGTCCCCATTAAATTAGCTCCTCGTATTTCCGTGCATAAGATATGTTAAGGTTCAATCTTTGATGCCTTGATCTTGCCTTATTACGTTTCTAAAAACCAAAATAACCTACTGTGATTGGTGACAATATCGTAATAACTTTATTGTTGTGGTATATTAAAGAGATGCGTGTGAGTTGGTGGCTCCTTAGGCCATGTTTCATACTACATACGTACAATTTGAATAAGAATATGTTAGTGGGTAATTGGAAATATCCAGGGCTGATGACAAGGAAAGAAGGCTTACGGTTTTATAATAAGGGTATACCTATGATGCCTTGTACTAATAGTTAATGACTAGTTCTTCACGTAATAGATAAGCATGAAATCGGTATAAGCAATATGTGGCAAGTTCAGTCAGGAGTATTGCATCCTTTACGTTATGTTGTATTATGATGCGAACAAGTTATCTATGTAGTGAAACAAATGAAATGCGTGTGAAATGGACAATTTACTCCTGAGTTATCTGTGTACATTACGTTCTAAATATCATATGGGTGTTTCCCTTATGACTCAACACGTCTGGTATAGCGTCACAAGTAGTGACACCTTCTTCTTTTTCGATTTTTTCATAAGCTATATTATATGTTGTTGTTTTATTTTTTAGAGAAAAAAGAGAGAAAAAGATAACACGTATTAAAAACATGCCCAACGGTTAGAATTCATAATTATTTGAGTAATCCTTTAAATTAGTTTTAGTTGTTATTATTTACTATTTTTGGCGAGATCCTCTATGTACAACAACCTAATCACGTTGACAACTCATAACTCTACCGTACTTTTGTGTGTATATAAAAATCATTGAGTCTTTCTCTCGTACTTGGAAACAACTAAGTCTATATATGGATAATACTATTTTTTTTGTATATACGTTGCATGTATTAAATAAGCATGCACCAGTTGTCACATAACATGTTCTAAGCTTTGTGTTTATATACGTGTACGTATATACATGAACAACACCAGTTTATGTAATCAAAGGGTATGCACATATAACTTATTTTGGTAATTTCATGCTTTGACCGTGTACAACTTTTAATGTAATTATAAAATATTCAATGTTCCTCTTTGAATATACCTTTCTGTTTCATAAAAAAAAGTATTATGGGATACACACAAGGAGTATTGTTTATGATAGTGACAGAAGTTTTAAGCATATGCCACATGGAGTGGTGCTTAACATGCAGTGATTGATGGAGGTTCTTTGTTTACAATCCAAATACAGGAAATACCATGTATTAATGTAGTATGTGATACTTACGAGTGTGTCTCAAATCAAACATTAATGGTAGGAGCGACGATCCGAGAGCCTTCCATAACAATGAGTTGGTGGTTTTCATTGTTGATCTTAAGAAAAAGTATTTTCATCAGGGAATAATAACACATGAAGTGGAAAGAAATACCACAAGGAGGGTGCACCTCCTTGTGGTCCGGCTGAGCTGACAGTGAGTCATCCCCACTTGAGGGACATCACAGAGTGGGGTGGTGGTAGGTACTCTGGTGGAATTAAGGTGGATGCACGCGTGCATTACACCATACGGATCCGTTTTTGTTGCACTTTTTAGGGAGCGAGCGAGACTCCTCCGGCAGACTCGATTGACAGTGTTGCGACTCATCGGGCATGTATGCCCTGTCTTGAGTGTCAGAGTACTACCAACTAGACTAGCTGAAGGATCGCGTTTGTGCACGGGATTTAGGGTGCACTCTGAATGGAGTGTTGCAGGCTTCATTCCTAGTGAAGGCTTTCTCCTTTGACATGCGAGTCTGGGATAAGTAAATGAAAATATGGATTAGGATATGCCAAAGAATCGGTCGTGATTGCATATGTGTTAAAGGCCTAAAATATAAGTGATTGATTGTATATCGCTACATGCTTTTAAAATGTTTTTTTTCTTGTTTAATTACTGCAATTGCATTACATTCTTTTGATTTTATTGTGTTTATCCTTACTGAGTCAGTTGACTCATGAGTTACATTCTTTGGAAATCCAACAGGAAGTGTCGAGCGGGAGACGGAGGCTCGTATTTCGGTGGTGCATCTGTAGGACATTGTTGAGGTTAAGGTTTAGTTCTGTAGTTCTTTATTTCCCTCTGTTTCGTCTATTTATGATGTAATAAAGAGACTTCTGATATTTATGTTCATTTTTATGTGGACGTTGGTGATCAATGGAAGCTTAGATTTTCTTCCCTAGGTCCTTATTTTGTATAAATGGTATATCACGCGGGTTGTTTATGACTGTTGTTGGGTAATATTGAGAATGTTTGTTGAGATGCACTACCGCTGAGGCGGGGCGTTTCTAAATCCGTAAAAGAATATATGTTCTTATAGATCGTTTGGACTTAGATAAACAATAACTTCGTTCTTTTCGAATAGAAGTGACTGCTTAGGACATTTCTCGCTTATGTTTGCATATAATTTAGTTTTATTTTTATGTGTGGATCATATTGCATGTAGAGTGATGGAGTCAGGTATGCACCTTTATCTCAAGCATTTGCATCTCTTATTTTCTCATGTGTCGACCTATCCGTTTTCCTCCCTCTGTTTTGTGGATATAGGAATAAAGGTTCGGAAAATTCGTTAGACATATTTTTATTCAAAAATTTCAAAAAAGTGAAAATTATAAAACTAAAAATTGAGACGACTAATATCACATGGGTCATTAAAATTAAACGTAATTGATTCATATCATTGTCATGGGAGACCAATCCCCTCATTATATTCGCATTTGTTTGCCACATAGACACTAAGGATTAGTGCCCCAATCCCAGACCTTCCTACGTATTTGTACAACTTTGTGTTTGATTACCTAGCTTTAAAATTGACAAGATAATTGACCGAACCTTCACGGTCTTCACATTGCGTTGATTTGGTGAATTGGGGGTTTGCATTGTGTTTGTTTGTGCTTGGTGTTGAGTTAGTTACGATCTTTTCTCTCTGGATCATTAGCATTCACATTCCCCTTAATCCCTCCCTCCCACCCTAATATGACTTAATTCACATTGCGTTGATTTGGTGAATTGGGGGTTTGCATTGTGTTTGTTTGTGCTTGGTGTTGAGTTAGTTACGATCTTTTCTCTCTGGATCATTAGCATTCACATTCCCCTTAATCCCTCCCTCCCACCCTAATATGACTTAATTCCTCATCATGGTGGGAGCCCCAAGATCTCTTCCTTTAGAACACATTAGTCCCTTGGGTGCAGCCCAGATCTCTTCAATTTGGCAGAATAATGATCTCTTTGATCTTGACCTAGATTTCTATGAACTTGCATCTACTGATCCATTGGACGATTTTTCTATGACTTCGGGAGAAGAACCCATTATTTGAATATGATCATTAGTTTTCTTCCTCGAATCATCCTGATTTCTCACATCTCCCCGAGGGTTATCTGCGGGCGGTGTGTTCTCTGCACTCGATTTTACTCCCTGGTTGTGCATCTGATCTGTCGGATCACGAGATGTCTGATTTTTCTGAGCTTGATCTTCCTTCTCTCCTTGACGATCCTTGCAAGGATGTGCCAACCCTTGAGTTATTCGATGCTATACATGATATCTCTCCATTACAAGCATCAGACATCTGCTATCTTATTAAGTCTCTTGATCTTAACCTTCAAAATATTTTCGGGACGGTGATTAACATGGAGGATTCCATGACTGATCTTTCTTTCTCCATGTTCCGTTTTTTTTGGCTCCACACATTCACTCCATTCTGACCTTGAGCCGAAGATCGCATTTGTGCTACCGGTTCCTGACTTGACTTTCTCTTCTATTTACCCGATAGCAGGCACCTGCTTGGTTGCTTATCTAGATATCACCATTCACACCGTTGACCACGTTATTGTTCTCACACTGAGACAACAGCGACAGTACGATATTCGCATTGCAAATATCATCTTGAACCTTGATACTTCCTTGTCCTAGCCTTTGTGGCCAGCTAGGAGCGTAAACTCTAACGCTTGTTGAGAGGCACCTTAACAATATATATCCTGTATATATGTGTTTCGTCATGATTTTCTCCTTCCTTCTTCTGTGTTACCGTTCACCTCTTGTATGTATATGTGTGTTATACTTAGGATGTATTCTATCCTAAGTATAGAGGGGTGAATGATTCAAGTTGTTCATATTCGTCGTGTTCATCACTCCTGTTGTTGCTTATACTTAGGGATACTCTGCCCTAAGTATAGGGGGAGTGATGTTGTTCATATCATTTATTTTGTGTTTTTATTCTTCTGATCTCTCGATTATCCCTCAACTTGTTGATATTCTATAGTTAGGGCTATTCTACCCTAAGTATTGGTGGGCAAGACGAGCCGTTGAGTCTGTCAAATATTTTCCTCGATTTTTCCCTCTTGTACAATCTTTTGTACTTAGGATTAATTAATCTTAAGTATAGGGGGGAGCACTGACTTCTATTCGTTCTTTGAGTCGTTGTTGTATAGTGTTCTTTTCACTTTTCTATTTTAGCACGAGTTATGTCTTCCTTTGCATCTCTTTGATCACTATGGGTTCGTTTGGTTGCGGGTTGGGCAGGGTTGGGTTGGGTTGGGTACTATTCACAGGGTACCCCCTCCTCACAGTTTACTATTCACCCAGCCTTGTGAATAATACCCAACCCTTCCCAACCCTGCAACCAAACGAACCCTATGAGGACATAGTTTGAGCTAAGTATAGGAGGCGTCGTATATATTGTATATATACTTTAGACAGACTCGTATTTTTAAAAATATGATTATTTTTGGGATGTGTATATAAATGCGTAAAATGCGCATACGTATATAGACTTTGGTCACCTTCTATCTTAATAAAAAACATACAAAATGCAAAAAAATAAAAAATAACAAAAATAAAAACAAAAAAATAAAACAAAAAAATATCTTCTTATAAAAAAATTATATAATACGTATATTTACTTGTATATATTTTACTAACCCTTTTTCTCTTAAAAAATAAAAAGATCTCTCTAAAAATTGCTTTGTATATATTTCTTGCATTTGCGTGTATTTTTTTCAGTATAATATTGATATTTAAACTAAGTCTGGAATAAAATTAAAGAATAGAGCATAGTTGGACCTTAATCCACTTAATTTCAGAGGAACTTTATAAGAAATGGAATTAAGACTTTCCAGGTCTTAGTGACTTAATTCTTTGAGTCCATAAGACTATGTTCACATGTCGTCTTGATTACTCTAAGTAGAATATTTAACAACACACACATGATTCTTCTAGACCATGGCTTATCTTAGACAAGCACTCTACACGTAGCTCTTCTTGGAGGAGGTAGTGAGGAGGCAGAGTCTTTTGCCTTGGAGTAGGACACGGGTATATAACAACTAGTAGGAATATCTGTTTTCCTCTAGGGAGGGTAGTGTATCTCAACATGATCTAGTAGCATTGAGGTCTAAAGACAGGATGATATGGGGTTGTAATAATGCTTCAAAAGAGGGATAGTCTACTAGCTCAAGAGGAAAAACTCCTTATGTACTTGATGCACCTTGTATATATTTGGAAAAAAGCAAAAAAAATGCAGAATCTCCAAAAGTGGACAGGCCTAATTGAAAAGTAAAATACCTGCCGGAGTGTATATAAAAGTATAGAAAAAAAGAAAAAGAAAATAAGAGCTTCATAGTAAATTTTTTAAGCTTGCAGTTGGATGACTTGGCTACAGTGGTCAGGCATCCAAGGATAGGTAGCTACACTGGTTACCGTCTATTCTTTTCTGTATCTCCTCTTCTTGAGTTCGTTGTACTTGAACTTAGAAGGGAATATCCCTGCTCCTCGAGGAAAGAGTTGCTAGACCGGGGGACTAGAGTTACCCTGTTGAGAGAGGTTGTTTCTTTGCTACTTTTGAGATGGGGTGATATAATTCAATTACACTGTACAAGTAAAGATTTATAGTCATAAGAATTTGTGTATGTAGACTTGTTTTGACCTGACTGTTGAGGCGACCTGAATAGGAGTCTTATGGAACTTGAAGGCTATTAGGTTTTGAATCCATTTCCCATTAAGGTTCGCCCATACTAATAATCCAAAGGTCTGACAGAGCTCCATACTACAACTTTACGCAGATAATTTTAATACTCAATATCATTCTAATTTCTTTATTTTTCCTTTCTTTTTCTTTTATTCACTTATTCTTTCAAATAAGTGCTTGCTAAGGGACTAGCAAAGGTAAAGCATAGGGGAAAGTATTCCCTTCTAAGTTCAATACAACCACTCGACAAGAGGGGTAGAGAGGAACATATTGCGACTAGTGTAGTTACAGATCCTATGGAGCTTTTTGACCAATGTAACCAAGTCTCCTATTGTAGGCAATCTTGAAGTTTGACTTTGAAACACAAATGCCTTGCTTATTTCATACATACTTCGAAGGGTTGAATTTTTCTTTAACTTCAAATGCCTTGCTTATTTCATACATACTTCGAAGGGTTGAATTTTTCTTTGACTTATGCTCGTCTATTCTTTTTGAAGTTTATGAATTTGCATTTTTTTGTACTATATACAACAACATTTACATAAGGAATCTTTCCTCTTGAGCCAGTAGACTATCCCTCTTTTGAAGCTTTATTGCAACCTACAATGTCCTATCTTTAGACAGCTATGCCACTAGACCGGGTTGGGGGTACTGGCCACTTATTCTGACTATGTATGTTTCCACACGTATGCTTCCTCAAGCTAAAGAATCCCTCCCTAACCACCTCCTCATAGTTGAGCTAAGTGGAAGTACGGTGTTAAAGTTATGTCATTATCAACAAGAGTCGTGCATGCGCTTTGAAATACTCTACATAGGCTAATAAATATGACGTAAACATAGTCTTGTGGACTCAAAGAATTAAGTCTCTGACTTGAAAAGTCTTATTTTCAGTTCCTACAATATTCCTATGAAATTAAATGGATTAAGGTCTAGACAAGGTACAATCTTCAGATTTTATTTAGACTTGTTCAATTGACAAAATTATTCAGAAAAATGATTATGTAATGCAAGATATATTTTTGTGAAAATATTTATAGATTTTGAACTTTTATGGGATTTTAAAAAGGTTTTTTTACAAAATTTTATGGTTTTGACAAATTTTTAAAATTGTAGAATTTTTGGAAAGGGTTAGTAAATTCAGAAAAATTCACAAACATTTACAAAGGAATATTTTTCAAAGGTTTAAAAGATAATACATGAAGATTTTTGCAAAGGTTTTCAAAATAGTTTTCAAAACACATCGCAACCATTTTCAAAAATCATTTGTAAAACATTTCAATTTTTTCAAATGGATTCCAAAATTTTTCACACATATTTACAAGAGATTTCTAATCTTTTTCTTTTATGTTTTTTATTTTTATGATTATTACCCGTACCCAATGAATTGTAGCCATATTATTGAAAATACGTAAGAGATATGGCTAAAGTATATACACACTAGATACGACCTCCTATACTTAGCATGAACTATATCCTCATAGTGATCAAGGAATAAAAAGGAAGATATAACTCGTGCTAAGTATAGAAAAGTCTATACTACAAAGACTCAATAAATGAATAGAAGACGATCGTCCCTCCTATACTTAGGATCAACTGATCCTAAGTATAAAAGATTGTCCACAAGCGGGGAGGATCGAGGATTAGAATATACGACATTAATGACTCGACATGCCTCCCCCTATACTTAGGGTGGAATAACCCTAAGCAAAGAAAGGGTATCAACATGTCAGGAGGTGAGCGAGAGTATAATGAGAGAATAACACTACCCACTCATACCCCCTTATACTTAGGATGAAGCATATCCTTAGTATAACACAGATGAATGGGATGAATGAATAATCGGAAGAGTGGAAGAATGAAACAAAAAAAAGAACTAATCAAAGAAAATGTTTTTGGATTGCTCTGCGTCTGAATCTGTAAATGCTACAGTGTCCTTTTAAAATACCACGCTGATGGAATCGACCGCAAGTAGGAATGCGTCATGCTTTATATACAACTTCAACAATTGTTCGTTGATTAGTAATGGATGTGCGTCAGATGATAATTCTGATATCAAGATATTTCTATTGTGACATAATGTTTTCACAACATACGACCCTTTCCACTTGCTCTTCAATTTGCCGGAGAATATCCGTAACTTTGCATCAAACAACAAAATCTTCTATTTTGGCTTGAAAGTCTTCCTTCAGATGCGCTTGTCGTGATAACGCTTGACTTTCTCCTTGTACATCAACCTTTAACCATAGACATAATCACGGAATTCTAAGAGTCTATTCAGATCTTTATTTAGATTCTTACCACTTCCCTTTGAGTCGAGATTGCAAATATTCACTGCCCACAATGATTTATGAATTAGTTCAACAGGCAAGTGGCATGGCTTCCTATAAACATGCCGATAGGGAGACATCTCAAGAGGAGTCTTGTAGGCTGTGTGATAAATCTGGAGAACATAATCAAGGAGTTGAGACTAGTTTTACCTATTATACCGTATAAAATTCTGCAATATAGTCTTGATTTCCCTATTGGATAATTCAACAAAGCCATTTGTCTACATGTGGTAAGGAGATGTGACACGATGGTCAATACCATACTCCTTGACAAGCTTGTTGACTTCTTTGTTCACAAAATGACTACCCCTATCTAATATCAAAATTTTCAGAATTCTGAATCGCAGAATGATGTTGTCCTTGAGAAAGCGACAGACAATACGACTATCAGCGGCTTGGGCAGGGATATCTTCCACCTAATCACTCACATAGTCGACATCAAGAAGGATGTATTCAAACCCTTGACTATTGGGAAATGAGTCTATAAAATCAATTCCCCAAGCATCAAAAATATCAGAAATCTGAATGTACTTAAGAGGCATCGAGTCTTTGGAACCAAGGGTCCCTCCCATCTTCTGACAGTCAGTGAAACCCTTCACATATGTTGATGCATTCTTAAATAGTGTAGCCCACCATAGGCCACACTGCAATACCTTGTTGTCGTCTGGTTTTCAGACTGATGTCCTTCAACTTCGAGCTTATGACTCGAGGACACTAGTGTATTCTTCCTGAGGGATACACTATCTCCAGATAAAATCCACACCTTCCCTAAAAATGTACAGATTTTTCCACTGGTAGAAATTGCAGCCAGATAAGATTTTATCCTTGTATTTGTTCCAATCTTGTGGGACTACCCCATAAACAAGGTAGTTCACAATATCAGCATACCAGAGGAGTGAGACAACACTCAAAATTGGCTCATCCAGAAACGTGTCTGAGATTGGTGACTCCCCTAGGGGAATAGCTGGGCATTCGATCATAGAAAGGTGATCTGCCACCACATTTTTTACTACATATTTGTTCCTTATTTCTAAATCAAATTCCTAGAGCAGTAGGATCCAAAAAATCCCTAAAAGGTGATCTTCCACCACATTTTTTACTCCAGGCTTGTCCCTTATTTCCAAATTGAATTCCAAGAGCAGAAGGATCCAATGAAATCCCTAAAAGGTGATCTGCCTCCATGAACTCTGTCGCCATCGCCATGACCTCCTCTACAACAAAATCATAGAACTCTTATAAACGAAGATCGGGAACCCATCCGAGTTAAGCTCAAATAAATTCTTATGAACCTCCTGCACCCAAAACAGTCTTATTAGTTTCTCCGCATCAAAATCCGATATGCATTTTACCCCTGAACCTAACCACCTCCAGTCACTGTGAGCAGCCCGCCTGCTCATGTTCTTGAAATAGCTCATAGTTTCTTGTGCAATCTCCACCTCCCCACGGACTTCCTCACATCCAACCTCAATCAAGAGGATCGGGTTCCTCCGCCTTTGGCCATTCGCCGTAGCATGAAAGTATTTAGTATTGCATCTCCCTCTTTCAACCATTTCCCTAGACCTCTATCTCTATTCAAGTCCCCTCTTCGTATCCTCCTCCTCCAGGTTCTTTTGAACCACACCCACTTCAAAATCTCATCCTTCTCTAGTTCCCTGACATCCTCTAGTAGATCTAGCTTCACCAATTCTTCCCGGGCTTGACTCCATCTCAGCCTTTGCTCCACCCTAGTCGCCTCCCTGAAGGTGGACAATATGTTTCATAACGTTGCCAGTTTCAAAGATAGCTTCACCGTGGTCGGTCCTTCGACATCTGAAGACGTCCAGTAGGAGGTGACCAGATCGCGGAACCTTTCCTCCAGCATCCAACACCTAACAAATCAGAAATATGACAATGAGCCTCTACCTCCACAAGTGTCCGTGCATATCTGAGTATGATTCGATCTTGAACCAGGCAAGGAAGTGACTGATATAAGATTAAACATCACTAATACTTCGATGGATAGGAGAAAACAATCGGTCTGCGATCTAGAAGATGAGTTTCGTCAAGTATACTTGCAATTCATGATGTCGAGCACCGCCCAATTCAGCTATTCCCCTGAATAAGCAAAAAGTGCATAGCCCGAGTCTTGAGCTCCTCTCCCATTGGGTATATCGTCTGGAAAAAAGTGTAACATTGAAATCACCACCTACAATCCAGGCTATCTCTAGGAATCTCTCTCTAGTATCCCACAACTCCTCCCACAACATCATATTAGTAGAAGATCCAGAAATGTCATAGACTGACGAAATAACATGGCATGACCGATCAGCCTTACTAACCAAGAGCATCGAGATCGAATGGATCAACTTCACCTCGTCCACCATTTCAAAAGGCTCCCATTCCATGCCACTAAAATTCCTCTAGAACCACCATTTGCTAACATCGGAAAAAAAATCTGTGAGATGAGGTCTCGATGTTGATTTCCACCTGACTGAATCCCATGAGTCAATCTTCGCCGTAGAAAAGCAACATTAATCTTCCTCTCAGCCATCAGTTAATTGATAGACAATCTCTTCTCAGATTGGCACATCCCCGCGCGTTCCAAGTTAAGGAGAAACATAGGGGATAGACCCCGTCAGATGAACCCCGACCTTCCTTGCTACTTTGAACTCGAACTGCTTTACTGACTCCTCCTCACTCCCACCCTCTGTAGGTATTGACAAGCTTCCGACCTCAGCAAATCCGACAGCTTCCAACATCCCCCCAGCATTGGACCCAACATCCTTCCGTGCCACAGCAAACGCGTCGTCTTGCCCTTCGTAGGTCATCCTCTAGTGAGTTTGGAGGTGGGAGATGGTGAGTTTTTGCTAAGGTTTGTCGGAGTGAAGAACATGCATGGCAGCCAACAAGTATATATCCAACATGGGTTGGCTGTATCCATTAGTAGATCTTTACCTAAATATCACGTTACTCATTTCAGACTTGACACACCTTCACTTTTACATCTCATATTCGATTCAAGAAATTCTAACATGTTATGTGACAACGATGTGTATCCACCAAGCTATTATATAAGCATTTCTAGATAATACTATATGTGTTGGCAGTGGACATTAGTTTTTATCAGTTGTGTCCCTTTGAGATATTGCAATATGAGTTATGCCCCTTTCTTTTTTGGAATATCATTGTGCCCCTGACTTCTTGTTGTTCTATCACTTGTACCCCTCTGTTAATTTGGTCGTCAATAAGTTGAACTTAACCATGATTTTTCTCAAACCATGATAGGTTAACAGGGGCATAACTTTCCAAACCAACCCCCCTCCCCCAACCCCTCTACCCTAACCTCCTACAACCAACACCTCCATCTGACCTTCCCCTCCGCCCAACCTTGACCCCGGCCTCCGATGCCACCATCCCTCCTCCAAGTGGTTGAGATTAAATCCTCAGACTTAATCTTGTCTGTCCAAATTTGAGCACGTGAGGAGGATCTGCAAGCCACGGAAAGTGGGGTTCTTTAATGCGAGGACGATGATCTTGGTGATGTCAAACCATGAGCGAGGAATCAGAGCGGATGGTGACTTGCTGGCGGTGCTTGAGGAGATAGTTCTTGCTGCTCTCTGATGGTGCGCAACGGTTCTCAAATATCTTGAGCGGTGGTTATTCAACGATATCTCCATGCGGCTGAAAATTGGTGTTCGGTGCAGAGGTGTTCTTCACGATGTAGTCTTCCAAATCTTGATCGGTTGCGGGATTCAAGCCCTAGACCTAACCGGCCAGAGAAGGTGCTTTGCCAGTGGGATTTGCCGGTGTCCC
Source organism: Ottelia alismoides (assembly GCA_037367405.1). Taxonomy (NCBI): domain Eukaryota; kingdom Viridiplantae; phylum Streptophyta; class Magnoliopsida; order Alismatales; family Hydrocharitaceae; genus Ottelia; species Ottelia alismoides. Next base: position 660,097 of record JAZKJV010010000.1, on the reverse strand, counting down.
TGGTGTTGTATAGTGACTAAAAGAACGCAGTGCCAACCTGGACACCTCTTCCTTTGCATGCAACCGTCATTGCTTCTTCTTCTTCTTTAACAACAACAAGGGTCGTGAGGAGGAGGATGAGGCTGAGGGCGGAGGAGGGGAGGAGGAGGATGGGGGAGGAGGAGGGGGAGGAGGCAGAGGAAGAGGGGGAGGGGGAGAAGATTGGGGTAGAGGAGGGGGAGGAGGCTGAATGCGGAGAGGCTGGGGAGGAGGGCGAGGATGAGGAGGAGGAGGTCGAGGAGGAGGAGGAGGAGGGGAGGAAGAGGCTGGGGCGGAGGAGGAGGGGAGGAGGGAGCGGGTGAGGAAAGACCTTTCTGTTGTATTAAAATTGTATACATAGGTTTTAATTGGAAAACCTATTAAGTACAATTGGCATTAATTTGGTTTCAATTGGGAAACCAAATGGTTTGGAGGGAAAGTTGGGAATTCCCAAATTTGAAACATGGTTGAGTTTGGGTGGAAGTTTAGTACCATACCTTGGAGATCTAAACTTTTGGTGGACTTATATATGAGTCTACACCCCAAGCTCTTGTAGCAATAGTAGAGAGGAGGAACTGAGGACCACACACGCGTGCGCGCGCGCGCTCCGCTCCGCTCCGCTCCGTCTCCGGCTCCGGCTCCGGCTCGGGAGAGTCAATTCGGATCTCGATACTTTTGCTGCGGGTTTCATTTGGTAAGTCGATTAAATTAATCACACGATTAATTCAACTCGCCATTATGGGCATGATTTTTGGGATCCGAAAGGATGCGTTATCGGGACGCGTTTTCGAAAACCAAAATGTAACCGCGCGCTAGGGCACGCGGACCATCCTCTATTTATATCCCTCACCCGACGTAATTTTTCTTCACTCGCAAGAAAAACCTCTCTCTCACGTTGTCTCTCTCTGGTTCTTCCTTTCACGGACGAACGTTTTCTTCTTCCTCTCTCGGCTGCAGTTCTCTGAGGTACAATCGAGGACGATCCCTTTGGTGTGCGCCGACGACGATCGTGAACCGTCGTATCCTAGAAGCGGATCGCCAGTACCCTACGCACCGGTATTGTGGAGGCGATATCTTCTCTAAGGACAGTCCATTTCATGGACGCTTCGGTGACTTCTAAACTGATCTTTATTTTATTTTGATTGCCGCAATATGTTTATTGCTTTACCCTTTCTGGATCATGCCCGTGTTATTTATGTTTCTGTTCTATTAATCGGTTCCTGTTTGCATTGTATAATCGGGTAATGATTGAGAAACATATGATTAATATGATTTTATTCGGTATTATTTCTCTGTTAACTCATTTGGATCAGATAATTTACTGTTTAATATATGCACTGGTACTTGAAGTTACAACAATCTTAGAGAAGATATTTGGAACCGATTTTAAAATGTCGGAAACAATGTTTAAATCGAGGGTAGATATGACGGGTATGCCTGAAAAATTCGGTGGACAGAATTTTAAGCGTTGGCAACAACGCATGAAGATCTGGTTAACCACCATAGGGTTCATCTCAATGCTTGAAACCGAATGCCTACGGTGGAGGCGGAAAACCCCTCACCCGATAGCCATAAGGCGTAATCTGCGTGGAAGGAACGCGATCGTATATGTCATGGTTGCATCTTGTTGGCTCTGTCCAACACTTTGTTTGACGTATATTGTTCGTCCACGCAGACTGCGAAGGGGCTATGGGAAGACTTGGATCGGAAGTATAACACCGAAGACCTCGGTATTGAGAAATACTCCGTAGCCAAATTTTTGAAATTTTCCATGACCGAAGGGAAGTCTGTTTCTGAACAGGCACACGAGTTTTTACTCTTGCTCCATGGTTTAGAGGATGCCGAAATGCCGAAATGAAAATTCCCAAAGTCGTGGGAAGACTTCGGTATGACCCTGAAACACAGAAAGGGGAAAATTTCTATGGATGACTTGATGGTGGCAATTACCATAGAGGAGGAACACAGGAAACAAAAATCTGTGCTTCCTGTTGATATTCAGGCTAAGGTTAATCTTATAACCTCAAGGGCAAGGATAAGAAGGGAAATGGTCCTAATAACAATAAAATAAAACCAAAGGGCAAGATCCAGAAAAAGGCAAAGAATAAACCTTGCTGGAACTGTAATCAGGTTGGCCATTGGAAGAAGGACTGTCCGTCCTTGAAGGCTCAACCTAAGGCTACAGACGGGAGTCCACAAGTGAACATGATCATTATAGGACTCGGGGCCAGCGAGGGGTATGTCTCTGTAAAACCTGAACTATAACATATCCATGATCCAAATGAGTGGCTCGTGGATACGGGAGCCAATGTAAATATATGTTCTGACAGAACGTTGTTTTCTTCTTATCAGACCTGCAGCTGTGGGACTGTGAAGATGGGGAACGATTCTGCAGCCAGGGTGCTAGGGTCGGGACAAGTCAACTTGAGGTTCTCCTTTGGACGTGTCTGGACATTGCATAGGGTGCTGCATGTTCCTGACATCAAGAAGAATGTGTTATCTGGCTCTATCTTAGTTAAAAATGGTTTTGAATTAAACTTTAAATGTAATAAAGTTGTTATTCTGAAACATGGTGTCTTTTATGGTAAAGGCTATTTGGCTGACTTTGATTTGTTATTTAGAATTAGATGTGATTCAGTAAACATTAATGAAATGAATGTTTTGAATGCTGAATGTTCTAGTTCTGTGTCTCATGTTGTAAATAATCTAGAATCTTGTGATCTATGGCATGGTAGATTGGGACATGTAAATCTAAATCCAATTAAAAGAATGATGAATTTAGAATTGATCCCTAAACACACAATTGATAAAACTCAAAAATGTGAAATTTGTGTGCAAGCAAAGAAACCTAGGAAGTCTTTTCAGTCTGTCTCTAGAGATAGTGGAATCTTGGATCTAGTGCACACAGATATCTGTGAGTTTAATGGTGTGTTGACCCGAGACAATAAGAAATACTTTATTACCTTTATAGATGATGGCAGTAGATACTGCTATGTACATCTAATGAAAACCAAGGATGAAGCCTAAGAGAAATTTCTTATCTGTAAGAATGAGGCTGAGACACAAAAAGGAAAAGTGCTTAAACGCCTTAGGTCAGATAGAGGAGGTGAATATACCTCTAACTTATTTGATGAACAATGCAAATCTTTTGGCATAGTTCATGAAGTTACGGCCCCATATTCACCGCAATTAAATGGGATAGCAACGGAAAAATAGAACCTTAACTGACATGATCAATGCTCTGCTACAGAGTTCTGGACTTCCAACCTATATGTGGGGAGAAGCCTTGAATACGGCTTGCCATATTCTGAATAGGGTGCCTCCAAGACATATGGAAAAGTGTCCCTTTGAACTTTGGAGAAATAGGAAACCGAGTTTAAGATATCTCAAAGTGTGGGGCTGTCTCGCTAAGGTTTTAGTCTCAGAACACAAGAGAAAGAAACTTGGTCCTAAAACTGTTGATGCGGTCTTCTTAGGTTACTTGGAAAATAGCTATGCATATAGGTTCTTGGTAATTCGGTCCGAGATACCAGGCATAGATGTCAACACTATTGTTGAACTCCGTGATGCTACCTTCTTTGAGGATGTCTTTCCGTTGAAGACTGGGATTCCTCAGAATCTGACCATTGAGGGCGCCTCTACATCAGGATCTATTCCAGATCAAGTGGAAAGGATATCGAATGTGGGGGTTGAGACTCAACCTGAACCCAATAATCATTCTGAAGAGATTGAGCCAAGGAGGAGTAAAAGACCTCGGATAGCCAAGGATCTGGGTAGCGACTTTGTTGTCTACCAGATCGAGGGTGATCCACCAAGTTACAAGGAAGCCATGGCTTCATCTGAAGCAAAACAATGGAAGGAAGCCATCAAATCTGAGATGGATTCCATTATGGCTAATGGAACTTGGGAGTTGGTTGATTTACCCAAAGGGTGCTCTACTATTGGGTGCAAGTGGGTGTTTAAGAGAAAGCTTAGACCTGACGGATCAATTGAAAAGTACAAAGTCAGATTAGTTGCCAAGAGCTTTAGGCAAAAGGAAGGTATCGATTATTTTGATACCTATTCCCCTGTGACTAGGATGACCACAATCCGGATGCTCATAGCATTGGCATCTGTATATGATCTCTCTATCCACCAAATGGATGTGAAGACCGCCTTCTTGCATGGCGATCTTGAGGAAGAGATCTATATGTATCAACCTGATGGGCTTGTGACTCCTGGGAATGAGAGAAAGGTTTGCAAGCTTGTCAAATCCCTTTACGGATTGAAACAAGCACCAAAGCAGTGGCATGAAAAATTTGACAAGACTATTTTGTCATGTGGCTTTAAGGTTCATGAATCCGACAAGTGTGTTTATTCCAAAGTGAAAGGTGATGAGTGTATTGTCTTGTGCCTATATGTTGATGACATATTGTTGTTTGGATCACATATAAGGATTATTAATGAGACTAAGGCTTTCTTGAGTAGAAAGTTTGAGATGAAGGACATGGGTGTTGCTGATGTAATCTTGGGTCTCAAACTGACAAGGTCAGTTGATGGGATTGTAATTTCTCAATCTCACTATGTTGAGAAGGTACTCGAGAAATTTGGATATCAAGATTGCAAAGCTGTAAGCACTCCTTTTGATTCATCCAAAACGTTGTTTAAGAATAAAAGTGGAGTACCTGTAGCCCAGCTAAGGTATTCACAAGTGATAGGAAGTTTAATATATCTTGCAAATTGCACGAGACCTGATATTTCATTCTCGGTTGCAAAGCTGAGTAGATACACTAGCTGTCCTGACCGTACTCACTGGGAGGCTCTGGATCGAGTACTGAAGTACTTGAAGGGAACTATTTCCCTTAGTTTGCATTATGGTAGACATCCTTCTGTACTAGAAGGATACAGTAATGCAAGCTGGATAGGGAAAATAGAGGAGTCTGGGAGTAATGGTGTTACAGGGTATGTATTTACCCTTGGAGGCGGTGCAGTCTCCTGGAGGTCTGTGAAACATACCATTTTAGCTCGATCCACCTTTGAGGCCGAGCTGTGTGCTTTGGACACCAATGGAATAGAGGCTGAATGGCTAAGGGAACTTTTGTCTGAAATTCCCATGGTAGGTCAGCATGTTCCTGCGATCTCGGTACATTGTGATAATATGACCACAATTGCCAAGATCAAGAGTTCAAAGTTCAATCAGAAAACAAGGAGACACATACAAATCAGACTTAAGACGTTATGGGATTTGGTGTCTCGAGGAGTGTTGGTTGTGGATTTTGTTGGATCCAAAGACAACACGACAGATCCGTTGACTAAGGGACTTGATAGATCTTTAGTCCTAAAGTCTAGGCTTGGGATGGGACTGAGACCCATTAGGAGTTCCTCTACAGTAGCAACCCAACCTATCTGAGTGGAGATCCCACAAAGTAGGTTCAATGTGGTAATAACAAGCTATTTGGAGAACTGGTTGGCACTCTAAGTTTAATGCGTAAGCATGAGTGTCTTATCCCTGGAAGCCTGAGTGCCATTTAAGCTGCAAGTTTAGGAAGAGCATAGGCTCTGAATGGGTTCAAGCCTTTGGGCAGGATGTTAACAGTGCATCCTTGGAGAACACTACCTATGTGAGTGTTACTGTGGGCTGCAGTTAAAGAAAGAGGGTCATTCCTGAACACACTCATGAAACAGGATAAGGGTGCATGGCCTTTAAGAGCACCAACCCTGAAGATTGTACCAAGAACAACGCTTCGTTATTTCTACCGTATACTTTAACACTAAGGTCTGAAGTTCAAGACGTAGTTCACTTCGTTCCTGTTAAAATGAAAGTAGTAAACTCAGGTAGAGGTTCAAACCGGAAGGTACCTTTACTGAAAGCAAAGTGTGGGCATTCGAAAGAAGTCTCTTAATTCCTTTTTTGAATCTCTTTTTCAAATTGGTGAATTCGTGGGGGATTGTTGTATTAAAATTGTATATATAGGTTTTAATTGGAAAACCTATTAAGTACAATTGGCATTAATTTGGTTTCAATTGGGAAACCAAATGGTTTGGAGCGAAAGTTGGGAATTCCCAAATTTGAAACATTGTTGAGTTTGAGTAGAAGTTTAGTAACATACATTGGAGATCTAAACTTTTGGTGGGCTTATATATAAGTCTACACCCCAAGCTCTTGTAGCAATAGTAGAGAGGAGGAATGGAGGACCACACGCGCGCGCGCGCTTCGCTCTACTCCGTCTCTGGCTCTAGCTCCGGCTCGGGCTCGGGCTCCGGCTCGGGAGAGTCAATTCGGATCTCGGATCTCGATACTTTTGCTGCGGGTTTCATTTAGTAAGTCGATTAAATTAATCACACGATTAATTTGGTAAGTCGACTTAAATGGGAATTCAACTCGCCATTATGGGCGCGATTTTTGGGATCCGAAAGGCTGCGTTATCGGGACGCGTTTTCGGAAACCAAAATGTAACCGCGCGATAGGACACGCGGACCATCCTCTATTTATATCCCTCACCTGACGTAGTTTTTCTTCACACGCAAGAAAAACCTCTCTCTCACGCCGTCTCTCTCTGGTTCTTCCTTTCACGGACAAACGTTTTCTTCTTCCTTTCTCGGCTGCAGTTCTCTGAGGTACAATCGAGGACGATCCCGTTGGTGTACGCCGACGACAATCGTGAACCGTCATATCCTGGGAGCGGATCGCCAGTACCTACGCACCGGTATTGTGGGGGCGATATCTTCTCTAAGGACAGTCTATTTCATGGATGCTTCGATGACTTCTAAACTGATCTTTATTTTATTTTGGTTGTCGCAATATGTTTATTGCTTTACCCTTTTTAGATCATGTCCGTGTTATTTATGTTTCTGTTCTATTAATCGGTTCATGTTTGCATTGTATAATCGGATAATGATTGGAAAACATACGATTAATATGATTTTATTCGGTATTTTTTCTCTGTTAACTCATTTGGATCCGATAATTTACTGTTTAATATATGCACTGGTACTTGAAGTTACAAAATCTTAGAGAAGATATGTGGAACCGATTTTAAAATGTCGGAAAAAATGTTTAAATCGAGAGTAGATATGACGGGTATGCATGAAAAATTCGGTGGACAGAATTTTAAGCATTGGCAACAACGCATGAAGATCTATCTGGTTAACCACCATAGGGTTCATCTCAATGCTTGAAACCGACTATCCTACGGTGGAGGCGGAAAACCCCTCACCCGATAGTCATAAGGCGCAATCTGCGTGGAAGGAACGCGATCGTATATGTAATGGTTGCATCTTGTTGGCTCTGTCCAACACTTTGTTTGACGTATATTGTTCGTCCACGCAGACTGCGAAGGGGCTATGGGAAGACTTGGATCGGAAGTATAACACCGAAGACCTCGGTATTGAGAAATACTCCGTAGCCAAATTTTTGAAATTTTCCATGGCCGAAGGGAAGTCTGTTTCTGAACAGGCACACGAGTTTTTACTCTTCCTCCATGGTTTAGAGGATGCCGAAATGAAACTTTCAGAGAAGTTTCAGGTTATGTGCATCATAGAAAAATTCCCAAAGTCGTGGGAAGACTTCGGTATGACCCTGAAACACAAAAAGGGGGAAATTTCTATGGATGACTTGATGGTGGCAATTGCCATAAAGGAGGAACACAGGAAACAAAAACATGTGCTTCATGTTGATATTCAGGCTAAGGTTAATCTTATGACCTCGAAGGGCAAGGATAAGAAAGGAAAGGGTCCTAATAACAATAAAATGAAACCAAAGAGCAAGATACAGAAAAAGGCAAAGAGTAAACCCTGTTGGTTCTGTAATCAGGTTGGTCATTGGAAGAAGGACTGTCCGTCCTTGAAGGCTCAACCTAAGGCTAAAGACGGGAGTCCACAAGTGAACATGATCACTATAGGACTCGGGGCCAGCGAGGGGTATGTCTCTGTAAAACCTGAACTATACCATATCCATGATCCAAATGAGTGGCTCGTGGATACGGGAGCCAACGTAAATATATGTTCTGACAGAACGTTGTTTTCTTCTTATCAGACCTGCAGCGGTGGGACTGTGAAGATGGGGAACGATTCTACAGCCAGGGTGCTAGGGTCGGGACAAGTCAACTTGAGGTTCTCCTCTGGACGTGTCTGAACATTGCACAGGGTGCTGCATGTTCCTGACATCAAGAAGAATGTGTTATCTGGCTCTATCTTAGTTAAAAATGGTTTTGAATTAAACTTTAAATGTAATAAAGTTGTTATTCTGAGACATGGTGTCTTTTATGGTAAAGGCTATTTGGCTGACTTTGATTTGTTATTTAGAATTAGATGTGATTCAGTAAACATTAATGAAATGAATGTTTTGAATGCTGAATGTTCTAGTTCTGTGTCTCATGTTGTAAATAATCTAGAATCTTGTTATCTGTGGCATGGTAGATTGGGACATGTAAATCTAAATTCATTCAAAAGAATGATGAATTTAGAATTGATCCCTAAACACACAATTGATAAAACTCAAAAATGTGAAATTTGTGTGCAAGTAAAGACACCTAGGAAGTCTTTTCAGTCTGTCTCTAGAGACAGTGGAATCTTGGATCTAGTGCACACAGATATCTGTGAGTTTAATGGTGTGTTGACCCGAGACAATAAGAAATACTTTATTACCTTTATAGATGATGGCAGTAGATACTGCTATGTACATCTAATGAAAACCAATGATGAAGCCTTAGAGAAATTTCTTATCTTTAAGAATGAGGCTGAGACACAAAAAGGAAAAGTGCTTAAACGCCTTAGGTCAGATAGAGGAGGTGAATATACCTCTAACTTATTTGATGAACAATGCAAATCTTTTGACATAGTTCATGAAGTTACGGCCCCATATTCACCGCAATCAAATGGGATAGCAACGGAAAAATAGAACCTTAACTGACATGATCAATGCTCTCCTACAGAGTTCTGGACTTCCAACCTATATGTGGGGAGAAGCCTTGAATACGGCTTGCCATATTCTAAATAGGGTGCCTCCAAGACATATGGAAAAGTGTCCCTTTGAACTTTGGAGAAATAGGAAACCGAGTTTAAGATATCTCAAAGTGTGGGGCTGTCTCGATAAGGTTTTAGTCTCAGAACACAAGAGAAAGAAACTTGGTCCTAAAACTGTTGATGCGGTCTTCTAAGGTTACTTGGAAAATAGCTATGCATATAGGTTCTTGGTAATTCGGTCCGAGATACCGGGCATAGATGTCAACACTATTGTTGAACTCCGTGATGCTACCTTCTTTGAGAATGTCTTTCCGTTGAAGACAGGGATTCCTCAGAATCTGACCATTGAGGGCGCCTCTACATCAGGATCTATTTCAGATCAAGTGGAAAGGATATCGAATGTGGGGGTTGAGACTCAACCTGAACCCAATAATCTTTCTGAAGAGATTGAGCCAAGGAGGAGTAAAAGACCTCGGATAGCCAAGGATCTGGATAGCGACTTTGTTGTCTACCAGATCGAGGGTGATCCACCAAGTTATAAGGAAGCCATGGCTTCATATGAAGCAAAACAATGGAAGGAAGCCATCAAATCTGAGATGGATTCCATTATGGTTAATGGAACTTGGGAGTTGGTTGATTTACCCAAAGGGTGCTCTACTATTGGGTGCAAATGGGTGTTTAAGAGAAAGCTTAGACCTGACGGATCAATTGAAAAGTACAAAGCCAGATTAGTTGCCAAGGGCTTTAGGCAAAAGGAAGGTATCGATTATTTTGATACCTATTCCCATGTGACTAGGATGACCACAATCCGGATGCTCATAGCATTGGCATCTGTATATGATCTCTCTATCCACCAAATGGATGTGAAGACCGCCTTCTTGCATGGCGATCTTGAGGAAGAGATCTATATGGATCAACCTGATGGGCTTGTGACTCTTGGGAATGAGGGAAAGGTTTGCAAGTTTGTCAAATCCCTTTACGGATTAAAACAAGCACCAAAGCAGTGGAATGAAAAATTTGATAAGAATATTTTGTCATGTGGCTTTAAGGTTCATGAATCCGACAAGTGTGTTTATTCCAAAGTTAAAGGTGATGAGTGTATTGTTTTGTGACTATATGTTGATGACATATTGTTGTTTGGATCACATATAAGGATTATTAATGAGACTGAGGCTTTCTTGAGTAGCAAGTTTGAGATGAAGGACATGGGTGTTGCTGATGTAATCTTGGGTCTCAAACTGACAAGGTCAGTTGATGGGATTGTAATTTCTCAATCTCACTATGTTGAGAAGGTACTCGAGAAATTTGGATATGAAGATTGCAAAGTTGTAAGCACTCCTTTTGATTCATCCAAAACGCTGTTTAAGAATAAAAGTGGAGTACCTGTAGCCCAGCTAAGGTATTCACAAGTGATAGGAAGTTTAATATATCTTGCAAATTGCACGAGACCTGATATTTCATTCTCGGTTGCAAAGCTGAGTAGATACACTAGTTGTCCTGACCGTACTCACTGGGAGACTCTGGATCGCGTACTGAAGTACTTGAAAGGAACTATTTCCCTTAGTTTGCATTATGGTAGACATCCTTCTATACTAGAAGGATACAATGATGCAAGCTGGATAGGGAAAATAGAGGAGTCTGGGAGTAATGGTGTTACAGGGTATGTATTTACCCTTGGAGGCGGTGCAGTCTCCTGGAGGTCGGTCTGTGAAACAGACCATTTTAGCTCGATCCACCTTTGAGGCCGAGCTGTGTGCTTTGGACACCACTGGAATAGAGGCTGAATGGCTAAGGGAACTTCTGTCTGAAATTCCCATGTTAGGTCAGCATGTTCCTGCGATCTCGGTACATTGTGATAATATGACCACAATTGACAAGATCAAGAGTTCAAAGTTCAATCAGAAAACAAGGAGACACATACAAATCAGACTTAAGACGTTAAGGGATTTGGTGTCTCGAGGAGTGTTGGTTGTGGATTTTATTGGATCCAAAGACAACACGGCAGATCCGTTGACTAAGGGACTTGATAGATCTTTAGTCCTAAAGTCTAGGCTTGGGATGGGACTGAGACCCATTGGGAGTTCCTCTACAGTAGCAACCCAACCTATCTGAGTGGAGATCCCACAAAGTAGGTTCAATGTGGTAATAATAAGCTGTTTGGAGAACTGGTTGGCACTCTAAGTTTAATGCGTAAGCATGAGTGTCTTATCCCTGGAAGCCTGAGTGCCATTTAAGCTGCAAGTTTAGGAATAGCGTAGGCTCTGAATGGGTTAAAGCCTTTGGGCAGGATGTTAGCAGTGTATCCTTGGAGAACACCACCTATGTGAGTGTTACTGTAGGCCGCAGTTAAAGGAAGAGGGTTATTCCTGAACACACTCATAAAACAGGATAAGGGTACATGACCTTTAAGAGCACCAACCCTGAAGATTGTACCAAGAACAACGCTTCGTTGTTTCTACCGTATACTTTAACACTAAGGTCTGAAGTTCAAGACGTAGTTCACTTCGTTCATGTTATAGTGAAAGTAGTAAACTCAGGTAGAGGTTCAAACCGGAAGGTACCTTTACTGAAAGCAAAGTGTGGACAGCCGAAAGAAGTCTCTTAAATCATTTTTTGAATCTCTTTTTCAAATTGGTGAATTCGTGGGGGATTGTTGTATTAAAATTGTATATATAGATTTTAATTGGAAAACCTATTAAGTACAATTGGCATTAATTTGGTTTCAATTGGGAAATCAAATTATTTAAAGGGAAAGTTGGGAATTCCCAAATTTGAAACATGGTTGAGTTTGGGTGGAAGTTTAGTACCATACATTGAAGATCTAAACTTTTGATGGACTTATATATGAGTCTACACCCCAATCTCTTGTAGCAATAGTAGAGAGGAGGAATGGAGGACCACACACACGCGCACGTGCTCCGCTCCGCTCCGTCTCCGGCTCCAGCTCCGGCTCGGGCTCGGGCTCCGGCTCGGGAGAGTCAATTCGGATCTCGGATCTCGATACTTTTGCTGCGGGTTTCATTTGGTAAGTCGATTAAATTAATCACACGATTAATTTGATAAGTCGACTTAAATGGGAATTCAACTCGCCATTATGGGTGCGATTTTTGGGATCCGAAAGGTTGCGTTATCGGGACGCGTTTTTGGAAACCAAAATGTAACCGCGCGCTAGGGTACGCGGACCACCCTCTATTTATATCCCTCACCCGAAGTAGTTTTTCTTCACTCGCAAGAAAAACCTCTCTCTCACGCCGTCTCTCTCTGGTTCTTCCTTTCACGGACAAACGTTTTCTTCTTCCTCTCTCGGTTGCAGTTCTCTGAGGTATAATCGAGGACGATCCTGTTGGTGTGCGCCGACGACGATCGTGAACCGTCGTATCCTGGGAGCGGATCGTCAGTACCCTACGCACCGGTATTGTGGGGGTGATATCTTCTCTAAGGACAGTCCATTTCATGGACGCTTCGGTGACTTCTAAACTGATCTTTATTTTATTTTGGTTGCCGCAATATGTTTATTGCTTTACCCTTTCTGGATCATGCCTGTGTTATTTATATTTTTGTTCTATTAATCGGTTTCTGTTTGCATTGTATAATCGGATAATGATTGGGAAAATACGATTAATATGATTTTATTCGGTATTATTTCTATGTTAACTCATTTGGATCCGATAATTTACTGTTTAATATATGCACTGGTACTTGAAGTTACAACAATCTTAGATAAGATATCTGGAACCGATTTTAAAATGTCAGAAACAATGTTTAAATTCAATTAAAAGAATGATGAATTTAGAATTGATCCCTAAACACATAATTAATAAAACTCAAAAATGTGAAATTTGTGTGCAAGTAAAGACACCTAGGAAGTCTTTTCAGTCTGTCTCTAGAGATAGTGGAATCTTAGATCTAGTGCACACAGATATCTGTGAGTTTAATGATGTGTTGACCCGAGACAATAAGAAATACTTTATTACCTTTATAGATGATGGCAGTAGATACTGCTATGTACATCTAATGAAAACCAAGGATGAAGCCTTAGAGAAATTTCTTATCTTTAAGAATGAGGTTGAGACACAAATAGGAAAAGTGCTTAAACGCCTTAGGTCAGATAGAGGAGGTGAATATACCTCTAACTTATTTGATGAAAAATGCAAATCTTTTGACATAGTTCATGAAGTTACGGTCCCATATTCACCGCAATCAAATGGGATAGCAACGGAAAAATATAACCTTAACTGACATGATCAATGCTCTCCTACAGAGTTCTGGACTTCCAACCTATATATGGGGAGAAGCCTTGAATACGGCTTGCCATATTCTGAATAGAGTGCCTCCAAGACATATGGAAAAGTGTCCCTTTGAACTTTGGAGAAATAGGAAACCGAGTTTAAGATATCTCAAAGTGTGGGGCTGTCTCGCTAAGGTTTTAGTCTCAGAACACAAGAGAAAGAAACTTGGTCCTAAAACTGTTGATGTGGTCTTCTTAGGTTACTTTGAAAATAGCTATGCATATAGGTTCTTGGTAATTCGGTCCGAGATACCGGACATAGATGTCAACACTATTGTTGAACTCTGTGATGCTACCTTCTTTGAGGATGTCTTTCCGTTGAAGACTGGGATTCCTCAGAATCTGACCATTGAGGGCGCCTCTACATCAGGATCTATTCCAGATCAAGTGGAAAGGATATCGAATGTGGGGGTTGAGACTCAACCTGAACCCAATAATCTTTCTGAAGAGATTGAGCTAAGGAGGAGTAAAAGACCTCGGATAGCCAAGGATCTGGGTAGCGACTTTGTTGTCTACCAGATCGAGGGTGATCCACCAAGTTACAAGGAAGTCATGGCTTCATTTGAAGCAAAACAATGGAAAGAAGCCATCAAATCTGAGATGGATTCCATTATGGCTAATGGAACTTGGGAGTTGGTTGATTTACCCAAAGGGTGCTCTACTATTGGGTGCAAGTGGGTGTTTAGGAGAAAGTTTAGACCTTACGGATCAATTGAAAAGTACAAAGCCAGATTAGTTGTCAAGGGCTTTAGACAAAAGGAAGGTATCGATTATTTTGATACCTATTCCCCTGTGACTAGGATGACCACAATCCGGATGCTCATAGCATTGGCATCTGTATATAATCTCTCTATCCACCAAATGGATGTGAAAACCGCCTTCTTGCATGGCGATCTTGAGGAAGAGATCTATATGGATCAATCTGATGGGCTTGTGACTCCTGGGAATGAGAGAAAGGTTTGCAAGCTTGTCAAATCCCTTTACGGATTGAAACAAGCACCAAAGTAGTGGAATGAAAAATTTGACAAGACTATTTTGTCATGTGGCTTTAAGGTTCATGAATCCGACAAGTGTGTTTATTTCAAAGTGAAAGGTGATGAGTGTATTGTCTTGTGCCTATATGTTGATGACATATTGTTGTTTGGATCACATATAAGGATTATTAATGAGACTAAGGCTTTCTTGAGTAGCAAGTTTGAGATGAAGGACATGGGTGTTGCTGGTGTAATCTTGGGTCTCAAACTGACAAGGTCAGTTGATGGGATTGTAATTTCTCAATCTCACTATGTTGAGAAGGTACTCGAGAAATTTGGATATCAAGATTGCAAAACTGTAAGCACTCCTTTTGATTCATCCAAAACGTTGTTTAAGAATAAAAGTGGAGTACCTGTAGCCCAGCTAAGGTATTCACAAGTGATAGGAAGTTTAATATATCTTGCAAATTGCACGAGACCTGATATTTCATTCTCGGTTGCAAAGTTGAGTAGATATACTAGCTGTCCTGACCGTACTCACTGGGAGGCTCTGGATCGAGTACTGAAGTACTTGAAGAAAACTATTTCCCTTAATTTGCATTATGGTAGACATCCTTCTGTACTAGAAGGATACAGTGATGCAAGCTGGATAGGGAAAATAGAGGAGTCTGGGAGTAATGGTGTTACAGGGTATGTATTTACCCTTAGAGGCGGTGCAGTCTCCTGGATGTCTGTGAAACAGACCATTTTAGCTCGATCCACCTTTGAGGCCGAGTTGTGTGCTTTGGAGACCACTAGAATAGAGGCTGGATGGCTAGGGGAACTTCTATCTGAAATTTCCATGGTAGGTCGGCATGTTCCTGTGATCTCGGTACATTGTGATAATATGACCACAATTGCCAAGATTAAGAGTTCAAAGTTCAATCAGAAAACAAGGAGATACATACAAATTAGACTTAAGACGTTAAGGGATTTGGTGTCTCGAGGAGTGTTGGTTGTGGATTTTATTGGATCCAAAGACAACACGGCAGATCCGTTGACTAAGGGACTTGATAGATCTTTAGTCCTAAAGTCTAGGCTTGGGATGGGACTGAGACCCATTGGGAGTTCCTCTACAGTAGCAACCCAACCTATCTGAGTGGAGATCCCACAAAGTAGGTTCAATGTGGTAATAACAAGCTGTTTGGAGAACTGGTTGGCACTCTAAGTTTAATGCGTAAGCATGAGTGTCTTATCCCTGGAAGCCTGAGTGCCATTTAAGCTGCAAGTTTAGGAATAGCGTAGGCTCTGAATGGGTTCAAGCCTTTGGGCAGGATGTTAGCAGTGCATCCTTGGAGAACGCCACCTATGTGAGTGTTACTGTGGGCCGCAGTTAAAGGAAGAGGGTCATTCCTGAACACACTCATGAAACAGGATAAGGGTGCATGGCCTTTAAGAGCACCAACCCTGAAGATTGTACCAAGAACAACGCTTCGTTGTTTCTACCGTATACTTTAACACTAAGGTTTGAAGTTCAAGACGTAATTCACTTCGTTCCTGTTAAAGTGAAAGTAGTAAACTCAGGTAGAGGTTTAAACCGGAAGATACCTTTACTGAAAGCAAAGTGTGGGCAGCCGAAAGAAGTCTCTTAAGTCGTTTTTTGAATCTCTTTTTCAAATTGATGAATTCGTGGGGGATTGTTGTATTAAAATTGTATATATGGGTTTTAATTGGAAAACCTATTAAGTACAATTAGCATTAATTTGGTTTCAATTGGGAAACCAAATGATTTGGAGGGAAAGTTGGGAATTCCCAAATTTAAAACATGAATGAGTTTGGGTGGAAGTTTAGTACCATACCTTGGAGATCTAAACTTTTGGCGGACTTATGAGTCTACACCCCCAAGCTTTTGTAGAAATAGCAGAGAGGAGGAATGGAGGACCACACACGCGCGTGCGCGCGCTCCGCTCCGCTCCGTCTCCGGCTCCGGCTCGGGAGAGTAAATTCGGATCTCGGATCTTGATACTTTTGCTGCGGGTTTCATTTGGTAAGTCGATTAAATTAATCACACGATTAATTTGGTAAGTCGACTTAAATGGGAATTCAACTCGCCATTATGGGCGCGATTTTTGGGATCCGAAAGGCTGCGTTATCGGGACGCGTTTTTGGAAACCAAAATGTAACCGCGCGCTAGGGCACGCGGACCATCCTCTATTTATATCCCTCACCCGACGTAGTTTTTCTTCACTCGCAAGAAAAACCTCTCTCTCACGTCGTCTCTCTCTGGTTCTTCCTTTCACGGACGAACGTTTTATTCTTCCTCTCTCGGCTGCAGTTCTCTGAGGTACAATCGAGGACGATCCCGTTGGTGTGCGCCGACGACGATCGTGAACCGTCGTATCCTGGGAGCGGATCGCCTTGTGTCCTCAAATTAATGTCCATTTGCATTGGGGATGGGCGGAAACAAACTCGATGGGCACAAGTGATTGAACGATAAGAAGTCGGGGGCATAATTGATATTGCAAAAAAGGACAGGGCATAACTGATATTGCAATATCTTAGAGGGACACAATTGACAAAACCCATATATTTTATAGCAGGGATATAATTATGAATGTGGTTTGAAATTGCAACAAATTTCGTCAAAATTTCAGCCTCACCGAGTTGGCGAAAATGAAACCCAACACGAAAATTCGACATAGGCTTCATTATTTTTCATGGGGTGAAAAATTAGAAAGGAATTTTTACACCCATAACCCTAAGTAATTCCGTAATTACAAACATAACCTCGTATAATTGTGAATTACACAAAAAACCTCGAATAGTCACTCCGTCTCACACTCATAACCCTCCGTTAGTTTTTCCATTAACCCAACCATATAATTAGGCCTATCCAACCCATGGTCTATCCAACGGCTATCAAAAATTTTCAAAAAAATAAAAAAATAAAAAAATCCCTTCCTTCCCCCCATCTCCCTCCCTCTCGCCCCTCCGCCTCCTCCCTCCGCCCTCCATCCTCCCGCCCCTCCGCCAGCTCCCCCTCACCTTCTTCCTCCTCCAGCTTGCCCCCCTCTCCTTCTTCATACTCGCAGCTCTGCCTTCTCCCGCTGCAAGTGGAGGATCATCGACATCGTCTCGTTCGCCATGATCGAAGAGGCATCCCGGTCCTCTTCCAGCTCTGTGTACAACTCCTGTATTATCTGCCTTTGGCTCTCCAACACCTCTCGCAGTGTTGCACACTCCTCCATCTCAACGTGTGGGAAAGCTTCCGAATTCCCATCAAAATTGTAGCTTTCCTCCTCCACTCCGGTCAATTCGAGCTTCTGTTTCACCGAGTGATCGCACGAAAGCGAGGGTTGGGGGCAGCTGGTGCAGCTGCACCACTCTCGCACCTCCATTGTCCAATGGCGATATCGACCGGAAAATCCGATCTTTGGCCTTGTATTGCAGACGAAATCGATTTCCTGATCTAGATAGCTACTGCTTGCAATCGAACTGGTGGATTTTGATCGGAAAAATTGACTCTTCCGGATTGAACCGAGTGATATTAGGGAAAAAGTTGTAGAAATTGGACCTGTAGCTTTGATTGTCTGGAGAATTTGGAGCTTCGATGGATCGAGAGTGGGGGGATTTGGGGAATTAGGGATTTGATTCTGAGGAAATGGAGGGGGGGCATCGCCCCACTCCCCTTCTTCCTCCTCTCCCATGTTTTCATCTTCTCCCCTGTTCACCCAAACCCACTTATTTCGACTTACCCCCTCTTTTCATGGAATGGATTTCTATCACCAATCATAGTGACATCACATTCTTTATTCCAACCCCCTCCAACCCTCATAACCATCCCAAATATCTACTATTTCAATCAGGTTATCCCAATCCACCCTAACCCAGCAACCATTGTGTTTTACATTGGGACTGTGGTCCAAGCCTCGAGTTTATCTTTCCACTTGCAAGCCCGAGAAGGATCTCCAGGCTTCCCTTAAAGGAGCTCCTATCAAAGGGGACGAGTCGAGAGCCATGACCTCCGCCCCATTCTGGAATACTCCAGTCCCATCTTCCATCACCGAGTGCCAAGATCTTACCGCATTGAGACCTTCATCACCATCTAAAGTCCAATCCCGAGCCCACTGAGTTCATTGTCGTGTTCGCTACCCAAGGGCACCTCATCTCTCCAGATGCAGCAGATCCGCAACACGTAGGGGGGAGTGGAAGACCAAGATTCAATGTTCTAATATATGTGGTATTCATACCGAATCGGTTGAGGACATGGTGTCCTCGACTTTTGATAGCTGCCTGTGAGGTATGTCACAAGCCGATTGCAATTGGGAGAGCGACATAGGGGAAATGGCATATTTGTAAATATCCAAAACTTAAAGGTTATTGTTCTCATTTTGTGACGGTTCCCGTTGGAGTTAACGGCAACATTGGATGGAAGTTAACACAGGGTCATGTCATGTAAGAGTTAAGCATTACTCGGGGTTCCTGGTGTAATTCAAGATTATACAGGGTTATGATTGTAATTACAAAACTACTCAAGGTTACGAGTGTAAAAATCCCAATTAGAAAAATATTGACAACATGTCTGTTGATATTTAGATTTCCCCAAGCCACCAATATGCTAGTGAATTCGATATTTAAGCCACCAATATGCTAGTGAATTCGATATTTATGACAGTTGCAAACTCGGGATATTGATGAATATGAAAAATATAATACCACATACTAAAACAAATATGGATATGGAATTAATCAAATCTAAGAGAGTTATTAGTATACTATATATTGATTTTCTTAGTTTTAAGTGTTTTAAGTGATTTAAAACAACAATATATGTATCCATATATGTATACATTTTGAAATGGATAAGGTGCCAAAATATGAATAAACAGATACAGTAATGAATTGAACACTCGAACATATACATTTGTAGATATAAACAATTTTACCATAAAAATCATAAACAATGCTTCAATTGAACACTGCTGCAATAAAATAATAATTGGATTTGTGATAAAATCACATGACATTAATCAACCAATCTAACAGCCGAATGAACAAATCCATAAAGGAGATGTGACGAAAACATGACATGAACCCAGCCAACATGTTGAAGATTCCACAAGCCAAAAATATCTTAAGTTTTACCTACATGAAAAGCATACAGATAATCAGCAATAGATCTTGAAATTCTCCTCATTTGACATGAACAAGCGTATACATATAAACAAACAAACGTCGTATGTGCAAATATATATACATGAATACCCCGCTGTATATAAACTTAAAAGAATATAAAGACGCAGCCACCATACATGCCCTCCAGCATATGTAAATCATATGGACACGTATAAACACCACAAACATACATGCAAATAGAAACATCAAGAATCAAGATCAACTGAACATAAAGAAAAATGAAACCACAAAAAAAACCATCTTAACAAAAACGACAGGAGCCAACAACTTTTCATACAAAAATTGAATCTAATGATGCATTTCGTCCAAGATAATAGATCAAACAAAGCTTACAGGAAGACTACCACAACAGTAACAATTGCATAAAACAAAAAAATTACTGTCCAAAATACAAACCTAAAGAATATAATCTTACATATTTTTATGTAACAATAAATATAACAAAAAAATCCCTCCTGTTGAATAACTTGAACAACTCCGACCCTCCATGTGTTCATATCAGAATCAGACCCATCTTCAATGCAGCATCATTTTCGTAGTGATTATCGTCCTTGCGATCCTCAAATCAAATCTGACTAATGCAAGGCCTGGACTGAACGCCATGTCAATTCAATGCACATAAGCCATTCTCTGCGGTTCAATCCTCCTCCATGGGAACCTCTGGGTAATCCCACCGATCTTCTTCAATGGTTCTATTTACTACAGACATCGGAGATGGTAAGAGATAGTCAAAGGAAACGGTGTCATACGATCATCCATATATCTTAGCAGCAATAATTGACAGGGAGGGCCTCCTCATGCAAAACCGAGTAAATATACAAAAACACTGGCAGCAACAGCCACATGACAGCCAAAATTAGAAAAAGACACAGGACAATATATGCTCTTTCGTAGAGAATAGACACTTCCTCTTTTATCTAAGTCAAAGATGATGATTTCATCCTATACCACATGAGAGGGCATATTAGTTTAAACATAAAGCAGGGATTATAGGATCATTTAGTAGAACCTGTGATTTTAGTCTATACGTTAGTTTTTATGATATGAATATTCCTGTTTTTCTATAATCCACTACTTCATGGAATTGGTCTCGTTGACAAAAAATAGTTTCCTATCATTCTCAGAGGTTATAATATTATAGAAGAATCTCAGATAAAAGCTATTAGTAACAAAAAGTGCAGGAGACTGATGTGTGAGTTTAAACGAATCATATGTGGTTAGTAAATCTTTGATAAGGATATCAAGTGACATCAGGTCGTCATCCTTTTCTCCACGGTTTCGACTGTTTTGGAGCTCTCTCCGGATTTCTGGTGTCACCTGAGTTAAAGAAAAAGAAAGCATGTAAGATTTACAGATTGCCATCTTAAAAAGCACGCGCATTATCATCTTGCTACAGTAAATTGCGAACTAATTGGAAAATAACAGATGATCTCTACCAAATAATGTTTCTGGTGGAGCAGCAGCTTGTCAAGATTTTCTTTATCGGCCTTTGTGAGTTCATTTTTATACCTGTTCAAGTAAAGCATACTTAGTGGGAAAACGCTTTGTTGTTGTCAAGTAAAGCATACACAATAAAATATAACGATTATAACGATTATATAACAATTATACTTATCCGTTTTATACTTATACTACATAACATTAGCAACCATGGGGTGCAAAAATAGTTGCTTTTTTTTCCTTCCGTCATGGATGAGCGAATAGCGAATATGTTATGTGAACTGAGAAAAATACGGTCACTTTTTTCTGTCTCCACTAAAAAACCATGAATAGGAATTTTGGTCTGTGGTTACATCCATTTCCTCTCTCAAATCAGTCTCAAGACTATCCAGGGATACAAAAAAGCCACTGCAGAAATGAAAACAGACCTTAGAATGTTTATAGGAAGAATCGGTACCTTTCTCCCCCTTTACCCATGAATGATGGAATGGTTAATACGTTAACGATGACCGAGTTTGATTTTTTTATCTGGTTAAAAATCCAGGAATTAAGCTTTTTCATCTGTAGTTACTTCCATTTCATTCCTCAACTCAGCTTCAGCGTGACAGGGAAACAAAAAAAGGTGCAGCAGAACAGGAAGTGGGACTTCCCATTAGCCAACATTTCATGGGTTGGTCATGATCTCCATCTATTTTCAGGTGTTGAACAGAAGCGGACCTGAGTTGAAGAAAAGGGAGGACCCATGTGTTACCAGATTTTCCTGTAAAAGGAAACTATCGGAGACAAAGTGTGAGTTCTCTAAAGACCAATGAACACACATATAAGACAGACAAGAGAAAGAACTTCCCACACAAAGGCGAAATACCTAAACCAATAAGAGCTAAAAGCAAAAAAAAACTGCACTTGCAGATGCCGGGTGCCAAAATGCACACAGAATCTTCACATCGAGATCTCTCCCCTAATTTGCTTGATATCTAATGTGGTTTAGCCTTGAAGTTTATTCCCAGTGGGTAACTTTCACCCAAACTGCCACAGGGAATCTTTTTAATTCTTCATAAGGGTAAAGAATCTCCCAACTGCAGACTAGAACCAGAAATTTAACCAGACACTTATGCTCGCCCTCGAAATTGGTTGCTTAACATACCCATTCAAAATGGATTTTTTGATAGTGGTGATGATCTGGAAATTCCATTTGTCACATCCCCAAAAATTACAAGTACACCAACCAAGATTCATACAAGAATTCTTCATGAGCAACCACGTTTTCTACATCAAAGTGCTCCTCATGAAAATCAAATTACTCCTGGCTAGCCAAAAAGCCGAAAAACATTCAAAATAAGTTATTTTCTTTTCAAAAAAATAGTTTAAGGTTTTTCTAGAATAAGATAGGAGCTGATATTACAGAGTGCAAGTTATGTATGTAAATTTGAAGAATATACCCCCTATCTTTATATTCATGGAACATTTCCACATCGATTTCAAATGCATAGCAATTGCAATTTCGGACAGATAGAAGTAGCCAAAGACTTATCCAAGTTTTGCTTGGCCATTGACATATTGAACGTAGTTAGTATCAAAAACAACAATCATATGCATTAATTCCATTTTTTACGAGTCATACAATGCTTCTACAAAGAAATTTCTAGCAGGTTGCAATAGAAATTTGATATGATATCTTTACAAACATATCAACAAAGCAAGAAGTTAACAGCTTCAAAGTCTAAATAAAAGAGAAGTAGATCAAACCTTTGTACGAGAGAGAGAAGTGATTGATGCCATATCACCGGCATCAACCTTTCATCTTCCAAAAATCTCATAAAATGCGCGACAGTAGCATCCAGCACTCTGTAAGGCAATGCGTGCTTCTTATCCAAAAATAACTTTATGAAGTAGCTGTGAAATAGAAATTGATAACATCACATTGAAATTTCATTATTACCAAATATTTGCAAGAAAAAGTCTAAAAGCTGGCATACACTTTAGTTACCTGGTCGTGCCACAATATTCCATTTCTACCAATTTCATAAGTGCGACACTGCCAAGCCATTATAAACAACTTAGGTACATCCATCCAAACAGAGGATCAAGAATACATATTCTTGCCCATAAAAACCAAATCAATACCAAGTATTTTACACATTAATAGCTTCCACCGACTTCTTCCTCGTGGAATTAAATCAATTACATCTAAGTGCAAAAACCATAATTTGAGAAACTATTTACCCTGAATGAAGACTAGGAATAGACACTTTTTGGATGATGCTACCAACTACGACAGCTTCTCTTAGGCTGCAAGTTCCAGACTGCAAATAAATTAAAACGAAGAGTCCGTTATACAAGACCATTATACAAGGATAACAAACTCGGTCATATGAAAGAATGCCCACCATAGCCACTGCCTGAATGGGCTATCAGGGATATTGTGAAGTGTTGAAATATAAGGCCTCAGAAACAATACAGATATTTTAAGCAGGCAATATAATAGAATGCCCCCCACATAGATACTACCTAAATGGACTATCAGGATCCAGGGATATTGTATAGTGTTGAAAGATATGTTGACGCATATAAGACAATTGTATCTTTCGTTATTTTGTTTTCTTGTTATTCTCTTTATGTAATTTACCCATGGGCTACTCTCCTATATAAGAGAGCCTAGGGCTATGGAATAGAGCATCTCATTCACGTTTCCCAACATGGTATCAGAGCGACGGTCCTAGACCGGAGTTCTCGAAACCCTAACCCTAACCCGCCCCACCCGCCAGCCTCCCTTCTCTCTCTCTCTCTACTCGGCGCCGCCCCAGCCGATCGCCGACCTTCTCCGATCGCCTGCGGTGCTTCTGCGCATAGCGCATCTCGCGCGTAGCGCATCTCGCGCGTAGCGCGACTGTGTGCGGCTGTGCGCATAGTCTCTCTGCGCAACTGTGCGCGACTGTGCGCATAGCAACTTTGCGCCTAAGCGCGCATCCAGCGCCTAGCGCGCATCCCGGGCCTTTGCGCGACTGTGCGCCCTTCTACGCGCAATCCTTGCGCGCCTCACACCTATGTTCGCTGTGCAACAGCATGCGCCAGTGCACGCAATAGCGCTTGCACCTGCCTGACCGTGCACATCCAGTTGCGTGCGCACGTGCCTCTTGCACGTGCCTGCGTGCCCTAAGCCCCAGAAACCTAGGGCACAGATCTTGATATACATGGGGTTAGTTGCTTGACGTCTACACACGCAACTAATCCCGTATATGTCATTGTAGACAAAGATTATCTTCTCTCGGTCACTCCAGTCTTCCATCTCCAGTATGTCAGAAAGCAAGGCAGATATCCCATCTATGGGCGCATTTCGTGGTCCAGCGCCCATTGTCAAGATGGATCGTACGAACTATGAACTGTGGGCAATGCAGT
This sequence comes from Ottelia alismoides, assembly GCA_037367405.1. Lineage (NCBI taxonomy): Eukaryota > Viridiplantae > Streptophyta > Magnoliopsida > Alismatales > Hydrocharitaceae > Ottelia > Ottelia alismoides. The sequence continues at coordinate 635,866 of JAZKJV010010000.1, read as the reverse complement.
TCATGAGTATGATGAAGTCTACAGGTAAGAAGCACATTCTTACCGAGCCCGAGCCTGCAGAGAAGACTGGAGTTCATGCCTCATGGGAGGCCGATGATGCATATGCCAAGGTGTGGCTATCTGGCACATTGGCTATTGAAATCGCCAATGACATTCTACATCAACCTACAACCAAAGACATGTGGGATATCCTGGCAGCAACATATTCTCAGGCAAAGAACGAGACGAAGATCCTGCAACTACAACATGATATATTCACGATAAAGCAGAACGGTCGTCCTTTACATTCTCTCTATACATCATTGAGAGGGATGTTCGAGAAGCTCTATAGCTTCATGCCTCTTACTGCCACACCAGAACAGCAGAAGACATACAGGAATGCGACGATGGTGGGTGTATTTCTCGCTGCACTTGACCCAGAGTATGAGGCAGCACGTTCACAGATTTTGGCGGACTCGACTATTCCTCCCATGGAGGAAGCTTTTCACAGATTGAGTAGGATCACAGTACCTTCAGCAACTGCGAGTCAGAATCCCTCAGCTATGGCGGCCAACAGAGGCCGCGGTTTTCATCACCAGGGCCGTGGACGTACCCCTCGTGGAAGGGGTGGCCGCACTAGGCCAACATGCTCATATTGTCACCGCGTCGGACATACTGAAGACACATGCTACTCAAAGCATGGATTCCCTGCATCTGCACGAGCCGCCGAGCAGATAGAGCCCCCGTCTGCTGCTACACTGGATCAACGATTTGATGACCTGGTTGCCCGCCTCAGGGGTATTATCCCACCATCTGGTCCAGCACCGACTACAGAGAGTCATACTGATGCTGCTGCTTCTGCTTCTGCCTCTACTAGTACTTCAGGTAGTACACTTGCACTCCACAGTAGTAGATCTGATACATTGCCATGGATCATGGACTCGGGCGCTACACATCATCTATGTGGCGACCAGAGTCTACTTACAGGATACACTCAGATTCCTCCAGGACGGACAGTAGTTATTGCCAATGGCACGCATTCTCCTATCACGGGTCAGGGGGAGATTAGATTGACGTCCTCTATGCAGCTCAAGAATGTCCTACATGCACCGCATTTTTCTATGAATCTGTTGTCAATTAGTCAGATTACGAAGGATCTCCATTGTCGAGCTATTTTTGATTCATCTTCCTTGATTTTTCAGGACATCCGTACGGGCAACGTGATTGGTCATGGCTATGAGCAAGGAGGCCTTTATCGTCTGAACCAGACCCCGTTTGCCTGAATCACATCTTCTCCCGCTGAACAAGTATCTCCTCTCCTGTGGCATCTGTGTTTTGGTCATTTACCGCTTCAGAAGTTGCGTATAGTTCTACCCTATGGTCTCTCTCACACACCTATCCAGTGTGAGGCGTGTCAGTTGGGAAAGCATCACAGGTCGTCCTTTCCCAGTAGTCAAGGTCGGAGTAGTAACTCCAAGTTTGAGTTGTTTCATGTCGATGTATGGGGTCCGAGTCGTGTTCCCGATCATCAGGGGCACAGGTTTTATATTGTATTTGTGGATGATTTTTCTAGAGCATCATGGGTATTTCTAATGAAAAATAAGTCTGAAGCAGGAAATATTGTTATCCACTTTCTAAATGAAATTCAAAATGTTTTTTCCACATCTGTCAAAATTGTGAGAAGTGATAATGCCTTAGAGTTGTGCACCAACATTCTAGCCAATTACTATTCTTCAAAAGGAATTATTCACCAAACATCTTGCGCTCATACCTCACAACAGAATGGGGTTGCTGAAAGAAAACACCGTCACCTCCTTGATGTCACAAGGTCACTTCTTATTCAGAGTCATGTTCCGTACTCCTACTGGGATGATGCAGTCCTTCTGCATGTTACCTTATCAATCGTATGCCTTCGTCTGTCTTGAATGAACAAATCCCTTTTTCACTCATTTATCCTGACAAGGATCTGTTCATTCTTACCCCTCGTGTGTTTGGGTCAGTCGCATTTGTCCACCAGTTGTCGCCTGGTACTGACAAGCTCTCTCCTAGGGCTGTCAAGTGTATCTTTGTGGGGTACCCCAGAACTCAAAAGGGGTACAAGTGTTTTGATCCTGTGCGTCGGCGGTATATGATCAGTGCAGATGTTACATTCTTTGAATCTGTTATGTATTTTTCAGACTCCGGAAACATGCAGCCACCACCCATACCTCCAGATGCCGTATTCATGGAACCACCACCACCACCACCACCATCATCACTAGTATCCCCGCTACCATTCCATTACACCCGCAGGCTTCCTCCAGCTCATGGTCATGACCCGTCAACTAGCTCGCCTATGGTATGTAATGAAAATATTAAGGTTGATGGATCTGACGACATTTCTCAGCAGGATGTATTACAGGAGCATGGTGATAACACAGATGATCTGGATGTTCCAATCGCTCTATGCAAGCCGAAACAAAGTTGTGCCAAATATCCATTGTCAGCAGCTGTGTCTTTTGAGAGGCTATCTGGAGACTTCAGGACGTTTGCTTTGGCACTTTCAGCTACAGACATTCCACGGAACCATCAGGATGCTATGCAGGATGATAGATGGCGGCTAGCAATGGAAGAAGAGATGGCGGCACTTCAGTCTAGAGGAACCTGGAGTTTGGTTCCTATACCTCCATATGTTAGCCCGGTGAGTTGCAAATGGGTGTTTACAGTTAAGCACAATGCAGATGGTTCCATTGACAGGTACAAGGCACGCCTAGTTGCTCGGGGCTTCACACAGACATATGGGGTAGATTACCTTGACACGTTCTCCCCTGTGGCGCGTCATTCCACTCTACGGATCCTGCTATCAGTTGCAGTTGCTAGAGACTGGCCACTCTATCAACTGGATGTGAAGAATGCATTTCTGTATGGAGACTTGCAGGAGGAAGTCTATATGCAACAGCCACCTGGTTTTGCTGTTGAGGGGGAGTGTTCCAAGGTTTGCAGATTACACAAGGCCATCTATGGTCTTAAGCAGAGCCCCAGAGCATGGTTTCAGAAACTTTCAGACCTCTTTGAGAAACAAGGATATAAACGATCCAATGCTGATCATTCCTTGTTTGTTCAGAAGACGGCAAGAGGTATCATTGTAATCATGGTTTATGTTGATGATATCTTGATTACAGGTGATGATGACCAGGGCATTAAGCAGGCAAAAGAAAGGCTAGGGACCGAGTTCGTCACCAAGGACTTGGGAGTCCTTAGATATTTTCTGGGGTTGGAGTTTGCTAGAAACTCATATGGATTAGTCATATCACAGAGGAAGTATGTCACAGATCTACTGAGTGAGACATGTATGCTAGGGTGTCGACCTGCTACGACACCAATGGATCCTAGCATGAAGCTGTATGATGATGACACAGAAGAGGTGGATAAGAGAAGGTACAGAGAACTGGTAGGTAAACTACTGTTTGTCACGATCACTAGACCTGATATATCATTTGCAGTGAGTCGTGTGAGCCAGTTCATGGAGCAACCTCGTCAGGCACACATGGATGCAATACACATGATTCTGAGATATTTAAAATCATCTCCAGGTGCAGGCTTGCTATTTAAGAAAGGAAAGGAGATCTCTATCACAGCATGTGCGGATGCAGACTATGCAGGATGCCCCAAGGACAGGAAGTCAACATCAGGATTTGCAGTCTATGTTGGAGATGCTATAGTTTCATGGAAGAGCAAGAAGCAGACAGTAGTAGCTAGATCCAGTGCTGAATCCGAATACAGAGCTATGGCCCAGGCTAGCACAGAAATGATGTGGGTGAAATCCCTACTTGCAGATCTATGTCTTGATATACCTCTTCCTATGATGTTAGAATGTGACAATCAGGCTGCCTTGTTCATTACAAATAATCCAGCCTTCCATGAGAGGACCAAGCACATTGAGGTCGATTGTCACTACATACGTGACATGATTCAGAAGGGGTTCATTGCTACATCTCATGTCACATCAAAGAATCAGACCGCTGATATTTTCACTAAGGCATTACTTAGAGGCCCATTTCAGAAGTGTGCGTCCAAGCTGAGCATGATTGATATCTATGCTCCATCTTGAGGGGGAGTGTTGACGCATATAAGACAATTGTATCTTTTCGTTATTTTGTTTTCTTGTTATTCTCTTTATGTAATTTACCCATAGGCTACTCTCCTATATAAGAGAGCCTAGGACTATGGAATAGAGCATCTCATTCACGTTTCCCAACAAGATAGGGTTTCCTGAATGGACCATCAGGGATTTATATGCAATCAGATCCAATTTGAGAGGTCAAGCCGTAATTTGACGAAGGACAGGTGGTCTCCTTGCAATCATGAATGTAGAAATTTGATCAATTAGGCTTTTCTGCCTCTAATTGGTTATTTTGATCCGGTTCCCTATTTTTTATTGCGTTAAATAAATTGAGATTGATTGTTATCTCAACCTTTATGGTAGATAATGTTAGTTAAAATCATTTTAGAAAATTAATTAGGGTTTGTTAAGTTGTCACTTTTTATTTCCTTTATGTTATTTTGTAAGTCATAACTCCCTATATAAAGGGGTTAGTAGGCTGGTGTAAAAAAAGAGAGATTATGCTATGAACTGAATTTAAATTTTGGTTTGGAGAGTGCATCCACCGTTACTGTTCCTCTTTCATCCCGCAAGGCATGTCGTGCATCTTCTTCTCTCCTCTCTCCTCCTCTCGATTTTAACTACTGCATCAGCAGATATTCATATTGTGCAGTGTTGAAATATATGGCTGCAACGCTCATACATGAAAATTTTATGCACACTACATCCACAGCATATCAAAACACAAAATTGTGAGTTGATAGAGAAAACATCAACAAATGTGGAGAGAATAGAACTAAAAAAGTACAAGAGAATCAAGAGGAATTTTCATTGTTTTGCGTGTCAACGAAATGCCAGCGCTATATCACGTGCATAGCCGATACGTCAACGATACGTGAAATCGTGAAAATTCCTCTTGATATGGGCAACATTAGTTACATGGTCCCCCATTTCGCACATTGTGAATTTGGTATTTGAGACCACAAATATCATCGATATTTAAGGCCAATTGTCCCCAGATTGACTTCCTCGCAGATGTGGCTAGAAAGCCATGGGAGAATCTGATGGACTAGAAAGTCATGCATCACTATGTGATATGGGAAAGTTATGTGGAATTTCTTACGTGGCAAGTATGGCATTTGCATGCATTATCAATTGTGAGTTTTATTCGTTCTTTCAACTTATTTATGCATTCTTCATGACAACATATAATTGCATGCCGTGTACAGTACTGCATATCAGCATGTGTTGTAATTATGATGTTAGTACTATTAAAAACTCATATTGAGACTATGTTAAGTGTACGTTTCTAACCTATTTATTGGTTAAAGAACATAAGAAACCTTAACTTTATATATGACTTTTATAGCAATTTCAATGATTCCTAGTAATGTCGGCAACATGCCCTTCCGAAGTTGACGAACAATGTCGATATCAACATTTAGTCTATGCAATGAGCAAACAAGGCATGACACAAATACAAAATGGAGACATTTCCTCGCCTTCCACACTGTTCATGCCACTGTTCCCATCATCATTCCTTGCATATGACATTATCTACTTCTTATCTCCCCCTTTATAGCAACATACTTTCCATAATCCCATATCTATGCATAGCACAACCTCACTCCACCGCATTAAGAGATAATAATATCTAGGCACTTGTGTATCTTCACGATAGGCACTCATGCAAAGATATGGTGGCGTCACGTGGTTTATTTTTCTGCTTTTATAAGCCCCAAATATTTGCACCATTGAATCCATTCTCCACCACCACATCGCTCCTCGTTCGTGAATCTCCACCCATATCACACCTCATCCCCTAGATCCAACGATTCCAAGCCCTAAATCAATCAAAAACTCGTTACTTGTTCCTTCCTCGGGTTAGTAATCACTCTCATGAGTTGTGACAATGTGCGGCCAATTGCCCCTTGATTTATGAAGACAAAAGGAGATATTGTTTTCATCTTATGGAAATTGTTACAATAAAATGGAGGCTTCATGATCAGCTCTTTCTTCCAAACCTTACATGTAACCATTGCCGTTCACCTCTTTAACTGATGCACGCAATTAATCACTTCTTACATGAAAAGTGTGCGATAGAAAATTGGGGTGTGTGTACGTCTCTATCTATATCTGCATATATATGGTGTGTGGAGCTTATCAACATATTCTTCTTGTGCATGATGTCGAAGAGGGAATACGCCAAGAAATTAGTAGTTTAGACCAGACATGTTGTCTAAATTGATGTGCTTAATCAAAATCAAGTTCTCGGAGTTATGAGGTGGTCAGGGACGTCATCTCTTTGATTCATAGTACATTGTTTAAAGATTGATCCACCCTAGATAGTTTTGTGACTTCTTCGAAGTTTGTGGCTTCGTAGAAGAGACACCATGTGGGTTTGTTAGGATGGTAGATTTTGAAAAGGAATGTGATGCTCTATGGCAAGATAGGAAATATCAATATCGATATCTGTAGAGATAGTTTCTAGAATTAATAATGGTTTATGTATCTTTTTGCTATTTTCCTCTTTTATGTAGACGTCTCTGTAATTTACCCTTAAGGCCTCTCTCTTTTTCGGGCTTCTTCTCATTCTTCTTTGGCACTTTATGTATCTTTTTGCTATTTTCCTCTTTTATGTAGACGTCTCTGTAATTTACCCTTAAGGCCTCTCCCTATATAAGAGAGCCTAGGGTTTTTCTATGAATAATATCGAAGACTCCTTTCTTCTAACATGGTATCAGAGCCACCTTAGGGCTCCCCTCCCTTCCCCACCCGCCGCCCCTCCCTTCTCCTCCCTTCTAGCCGCTGCCAGCGGCTTCCATCGGCCCCCAGCGCCCAGCCCAGCGGCCCCCGGCCACCCAACGCCCTTCCCAGAGCCCCCCAGCGCCCTCCCCAGCGGCAGCCAGCCGCCAGCGGTGCCCAGCCGCCCTCCCCAGTGGTCCCGCAGCCCCTCCAAGCGGCACCCAGCCGCTCTAGCGGCCACCACCAGCCCTAGCGGCATCAGCCTGCCGCCTCCAGCGGCCCCCGCCAGCCCCAGCGACACCCTCATCTGCCGTCGTAGGCCTTCCAGTGGCCTCCAGCAGTCCATAGACATCGTTCTCGAGGCGATTCAAGGGTTGTAAGCTTCCTTGGAGGCGTGCCCTAGACCTCTCTTCCTCCGATTTATGGATTTGAGTGCGTAAAAGTCTACACACGTACTCAAATCCGATGCAGTTGGTGTAGACGTTCATCACCGTGTCTATTTACCCCTCGTCTTCTCCGAGCAGCAATATGTCAGAATCGAAAGTCGATTTGCCCTCCACCGGCGCATTCAAGGGTCCTGCGCCAATAGTGAAGATGGACGGGTCTAACTATGAGCTATGGGCTATGCAGTTCATGAGCCTCATGAAATCAAATGGTAAGAAACACATTCTTACCGAGGATGAGCCTGCGGAGAAGACAGGGATCTATGCCTCATGGGAGGCCGATGACTCTTACGCAAAAGTCTGGTTGTCTGGTACGTTGACGATGGAGATAGCCAACGATGTCCTCCATCAGCCCACTGCTAAGGCAATGTGGGACATTCTTGCTGCTACGTACTCGCAGGTGCGAAATGAGACAAAGACGTTGCAGCTTCAACATGACATCTTTACGATGAAGCAGGCCGGCAGACCTCTCCATTCTCTATACACCTCCCTGAGAGGGATGTTCGAGAAGCTATACAGTACCATTCCTCTGATTGCTACTCCGGAGCAGCAGAAGACGTCTCGGAACGCCACCATGGTGGGCGTTCTACTTGCGGCTCTCGATCCTGAGTATGATGCTGCACGGTCACAGATTCTAGCAGATGCAGTAATTCCTCCAGTGGAGGATGTCTACAGAAGGCTCAGTCGCATTCCAGTTTCCTCCAGCTCTTCTACTCCACCCCCATCTGCGATGGCAGCTTCGCGTGGGAGAGGTGGACCGCCTTCAGGGCGTGGTCGTGGACGTGGCCGTGGACCTCAAGGTAGAGGAGGTCGCTTCAGTCAGATGTGCTCGTATTGTCACAGAACTGGACACTCGGAGGAGACATGCTACTCAAAGCATGGGGTTCCCAGCATCGGCACGGGTTGCAGAGCATTCACAGTCTCCATTACCGTCTACTGCAGATCATAGATTTGACGAACTTGTGGCCCGTCTCCGCGATATTATGCCACATTCTTCTGGTGATTCATCGGGTGGCTCTTCAGATATTGCAGCCACAGCCTCTGCCAGTTCATCCGCCGCAGCCAGTTCCTCAGGTAGATCATCAGCACCCATACCTTCTCATGATATATCTGACTGGGTTATCGATTCCGGAGCCACACATCATCTTTGTCGAGATAGAGGAAGATTATAGGCCTACAGGGATATTCCTCCCGGTCGCTCAGTACAGATAGCAGATGGATCTCATTCACCCCTTGTTGGCCAGGGGGAGGTTTTCTTATCCTCCACTATGCAGCTGCAGAATATTCTCATGCCCCTGAGTTCTCACTGAATTTGCTGTCTATTAGTCAGATTACAAAGGATTTGAATTGTCGTGCTATATTTGACCCGTCTTCTCTCATTTTTCAGGACATACTCACGGGCAAGGTGATTGATTGTGGCTCTGAGCAGAACGGTTTATATCGGCTGGTTCGGGAATCCTATGCTGGCGTCTCCTCTCACTCCACTGGACCAGTCTCACCTTACATTTGGCATCTTCGTTTTGGTCACCTTCCGCTCCAGAAAATGCGTCATCTTCTGCCCCAGATCTCTCCAAGTTCGTCGTTTCGCTGTGAAACATGTCGGTTGGGAAAGCATCATAGGTCGAGCTTTCCAGGTCGTCAGAGTCGGAGCAGTAGCTCCCCTTTTGAGTTGTTACATATAGATATATGGGGTCCGAGTCGTGTTCCCGATCACCAGGGACACAGATTTTATCTTGTGGTAGTAGATGATTTTTCACGTGTCTCTTGGGTATTTCTTTTGAAGAATAAATCTGAAGCGGGAGATGTTATCAAAAATTTGATTAATGAAGTGCAGAATGTTTTCTCTTCGTCAGTCAAATATGTTCGGACTGATAATGCCCTGGAATTTTGTACACGCTCTCTTTCTCAATTTCTGTCATTGAAGGGTATTATTCATCAAACCACCTGCGCATATACATCCCAACAAAATGGTGTGGCGGAAAGAAAGCATCGCCATCTCTTGGATATTACTCATACCGTGTTGATTCGAAGTTGTGCTCCTATCTCTTTCTGGGGGAATGTTGTCCTTACTGCATGCTATCTGGTCAATAGAATGCCGTCCTCTGTCCTTGGAGAGAAGATACCCATCTCTCTTATTTTTCCAGACAATGAGCTATTCTTACTACCACCACGTGTCTTTGGCGCTGTGGCGTTTGTCCATCGTCTATCTCCTGGACTTGACAAGCTCTCTCCAAGAGCAGTCAAGTGCGTCTTTGTTGGTTATTCCAGAACCCAGAAGGGATACCGGTGTTATGATCCTACAACCAACAGGTACTTTGTTAGTGCGGATGTCGCTTTCTTCGAGTCGGTTATGTATTTCTCGCCAGCTGGGGACAGAATGGTACCATCCACCAACACTGATGATATTTATGTTCCACCACCACCTGCTTGTATTTCACCTGAGTCGTCTCCTGTGTCAGTTCCTATGCCAGCACCACCGCCACCACCACCTCCACCTCCACCCATTCCACAGCGAATCATATCATCGTTTCTTAACCACTATACGCGTCGGTCAGGTCCTGCTCAGACAACAGATCAGCCAATCACTACGCCTCAGGTATGTTCAGATGATGTTACTACCGACGGGTCAGGTTCAGATGATGCAGGATGACTCATTACAGGTGGACCCAGATGATGATCTTGATGTTCGGATTGCTATTCGGAAACAGAGACGACAGTGTGCATCCTATCCATTTGCTTCACAGGTTTCCTTTCACCGACTCACAGGTGATTTTCAGAAGTTTGCCACAGCATTGTCTTCTGTGGTCATACCACAGACATACCAGGAAGCCTTGAAGAGTGAGTGCTGGAGATTAGCTATGGAAGAAGAAATGAGGGCCTTGCAGTCCCGTGGTACATGATCTTTGGTCCCTGCACCTCCTGATGCATCCGTTGTGAGCTGCAAATGGGTCTACACAGTTAAATATCATGCAGATGGCACGTTGGACAGGTACAAAGCACGTTTGGTCGCCCGTGGATTTACACAAACATATGGTGTGGATTACATGGATACATTCTCTCCAGTGGCGAGACACTCGACTCTCCGTATTCTACTATCTGTTGCAGTGGCTCGTGATTGGAGCATTTCTCAGCTCGACGTCAAGAATGCCTTTCTGTACGGGGATTTACAGGAGGAAGTCTACATGCAGCAGCCACCCGGGTTTACTGCTGAGGGGGAGAAGCATATGGTCTGTAGACTACACAAGGCGATATATGGCCTCAAACAGAGTCCACGAGCATGGTTCCAGAAGCTGTCCAATCTATTTGAGCACCAGGGATTTAAGAGGTCCAATGTTGATCATTCGTTGTTTGTCCAGAAGTCCTCGGCAGGTACGGTTGTCATAATGGTCTATGTGGATGACATTCTTGTTACAGGAGACGACGTTCAGGGCATAGCGAGGGCGAAGGCATTCCTAGGTCGTCAGTTTGTTACAAAGGACCTTGGAACCCTAAGATATTTTCTGGGGTTAGAATTTGCAAGGAATGCACATGGTTTGGTGATGACACAACGGAAGTACATTACAGACTTCCTGATTGAGACTGGTATGGATGGGTGCAAACCATCAAGCATCCCCATGGACCCCAGCATGAAGTTGTATGATGGTGATACTGATGAAGTAGATAAGAGGAGATATAGAGAGATGGTGGGAAAACCCCTCTACATTACCATAACCCGTCCAGACATTGCATTTGCCGTAAGCCGGGTGAGTCAGTTTATGGAGCAGTCAAGACAGATCCACATGGATGCTATACACATGATACTGAGATATCTGAAGTCTTCTCCAGGGTTAGGGTTGCTATTCAGAAAGGGCACAGACTTATCCATCTCAGCATGTGCAGATGCAGATTATGCAGGATGCCCTAAGGATAGAAAATCAACCTCAGGGTTTGCAGTTTTTGTTGGAGGCTCTCTGGTTTCTTGGAAAAGCAAGAAACAAACTGTGGTGGCAAAGTCCAGTGCGGAATCCGAATACAGGGCAATGGCTCAAGCCAGTACGGAAATGATGTGGGTTCGCTCCAGATTAGAAGATCTACATGTAGCTGTACCTCTACCTATGAAGCTTCAGTGTGACAATCAGGCTGCATTGTTCATTGCCAACAATCCAGCTTTTCATGAGAGGACCAAGCATATTGAGGTTGACTGCCATTATACCAGGGACCTGATCCAGAGAGGATTGATATCCACTGCACATGTTAGCTCAGGAGATCAAACTGCCGATGTTTTCACCAAGCCACTGCTCAGAGGACCCTTTCAGAGATGTTCATCCAAGCTGAGCATGATCGACATCTATGCTCCACCTTGAGGGGGAGTGTAGAGATAGTTTCTAGAATTAATAATGGTTTATGTATCTTTTTGCTATTTTCCTCTTTTATGTAGACATCTCTGTAATTTACCCTTAAGGCCTCTCCCTATATAAGAGAGCCTAGGGTTTTTCTATGAATAATATCGAAGACTCCTTTCTTCTAACAATATCATATCGAACCGTCCGGAAAAGGACATATCGGGATATATCGACGATATCGGTGGAAATGTTTGAAATGGCTCAAAAAGCCATTTTTGCCGTTTTTTTCAAAAATTAAGATCATCCAAGTTATTAAAACAACAAATAACCTACAAATACACACTTATATCACACAGATCGGTCATTTATACCCTATCACAAACATCTATCATATCGAACATATTATTGTTAATGTTGATTGTTGACTTATAGATATTGGAAATGGATTAATCCAAGTTCTTATAATATTAAATAACTTACAAATATACACTTAGATGACATATATAGATCATCGATGACTCTTATATCGCACATATCGATCATATCGTTGTTAATGTTGATTGGTGATTAATAAACGTTGGAATTAGAATCAAAGTAGCTAAGTTAAGCACAAAACACGTGTTTTGTTCATGGAATACAGTGAATGCCATTGAAATGAGGCATTTGATTTAAAAAATGTACATAATGATTAATGAGACAATGTTTATTTGGTATAAAGATTTATCTATTTACAAAAACAAATGAAAAAAAAATATAAATTGATGCAATATTGTAAAAGAGATTACCTAGTCATGAGGGGTTTAGAACCAAGAGTTCCGTTGAGGGCAATGTAGGAAATATCGACATCGATATTATATAGGTCTGCCTCGTCAAAAATGGCAAAAAGGCGATTTCTTCACGAATTAAGATCATCCTAGTTATTAATAAATAACATAATACGTATACATTTATATACAAGAATGATGTGCACTTAGCGTGTTAATACACATTATATCATACAAATCGCTAGATGTTAATGCTGACAGCTGAGCTAACTACTGAGATGTATTCTAGACATGTGATTCTAACTAGATCAGCATTAGACTTGTTTTCATCTCTATTGCCAAAGAGGGTGAAGTCCACCAATTGAAGAACTGTTGCATGCACCCATCCTACTAGAGTCAGCGAGCCTCGTAAGATGCAAGAATGATGTGTACTTAGCATATACGTATACATTTGTATGCAAGAATGATGTGTACTTAGCATGTTAATACACATTATATCATACAAATCGCTGGATGTTAATGCTGACAACTAAGCTAACTACTGAGATGTACTCTAGACACGTAATTCTAACTAGATCAGCATTAGACTTGTTTTCATCTCTATTGCCAAAGAGGGTGAAGTCCACCAATTGAAGAACTGTCGCATGCACCTATCCTACTAGAGTCAGCGATCCTAGGGGGGTCAAGGGGAGCAGGTGCACTCCACCTGCGGGGGTGGAAGGCAGTGCCCCAGACCCGAAATAAAATATATAATTCACGATGTGTTTTAATGTTAGGAGTAGCAAAATAAGTAGTGAAATCAAGTTTACAAAGGTAATATCATCGAAATATATATATATATATCGACGATATCGATCGATATCCAAGAAATTTTGTATTGAAACCATTCAATTTCGAATGATATGACTCGATATGGTGATACATCGTCGATATCTCGCGAGATATCGGACGATATCCTGGAAAATGTTATTTATATGCATATCGGTGCCCACATCTCATTGATACTAATATATTGACGATATATCACCGATATATCACGATATTGATGACTATGCTCTATGGATGTCATTCGCGTAGAGGTTAAATGGTTTTATAGGGGATGAGGGAGACAACATGATTTTCCCCATTCTGGGGTACAATAATGATACTTTCTTCTTTGTAGAAGGGAGTCATGACCATAATTTTATAGTAATCTCACCTTTTGACATCTTTGGAAAACCCATTAGGCTAAAGGTGAATCATCAGAAGTCGAACTTCATTCCTTTTCGCATGGACTAACATATGGTGATGAAGCACTCAATCTTTTTTTGAAAGAAAAAAGGGCTTAAACTGTGTAGGTGTGTGCCCAAAAACTTCACCATTAATCACCAAATGTAAACTTTACAAGACACCATGACAGAAACTAATGCCACACTTATCACATTACAAACATCAGCTTTCACTCAACGAACGATCCTTGTCAAATATGATACCATTTCCAACCAGCCAAATTGCCCAAATCATAGCAATCTGACTCGATTTGTCCCTCTATGTTCCCTTCCACTCCGCTCCAATCGATCTCCAGAAGTCGAGCATGATGACCGCTCCACCAGCAACCCCCCCTCAACAAGATTCCAAACTTCCGCATAAACACCACATGTAAAAAAACATGTGATTAGTATCCTCCATCTCGTCCAAGCATCTTGGACACTCCTGGATGGCCACTTGTATGAAGCGTGCAAGCAATATTTCCCTCAAAAGCCACGTGAGTACCTTCATGTGTACCGAACTCTTCCATTTCCAAGTACGCATGTGATCTGCTTCACACCTGCCAGGGTCAAATACCAAGGTACCCCTCAAAGCACGGTATGCCTTCCCAACCGAAAAACAACCGTCCCTCCAAGTCCAGTAATCCTACCCATCTATAGGCCCAGCATTACCCGCCAGCTCCAATAGCATAGTAAGAAGCTCCTCTACCCGCTGCTCAGAAAGCTCATATCTGAAACCAGGGAAAAAAATATCCACGTCCCATGTTTCCGCCATCGTACAACCAGGGATATCCGCCAACGCCTTCAACAGAGGGAATCTAGCATCCAAGGGCCCTCTTTATGGGAATCTAGGGAATCTAGCACCTTCAGCCAGGTACTCAATCATTATGTGATATCTTTTTGGATAGCCCTCTTATTGATGTCCAACCCAGTATATATTCATTAATAGTGGAAGAAACAACTTATAAGAGATAAGTCTTGAAGAGTGACCAAGGTAGATGAATTACATTCTCCACATAAAAGCTTTCTACATTGAATATAGCTTTGTTAGTGTCAGCCATATCACCCACAAGGTGGTGATGGGTCTCAGTAGCTTGGTCATTTGCTCTGACTGCTTAACAACCAAGGAGATCCAAAAACTCACATAGGAAGAGTACTCAACGATTGAATGTTGGTGGCTTCTAAGACGGTGCAAGTACAGTATAAAAGTAGAAAAAAAAAACTCCGCATCCTTTAATTCTTCCCTGCGTAACAAACACCATGTCTCTCCAACCATTGAATCCATAAGAAAATCTTAATTTTCATTGGGACTGTAGAGTCCAAACAAGCTTGCAATCGTTTTCCCTTTCATTGTTATGGTGATTCAAACTTGATGTGAGTGCATCGTAAGACTTTTAAAAGAGAAATGCCCGTCTAACCAGGACCAATGGTTGCGCTCCTGGGTAGGGCCCTCATACCCGATCAACACCCCATTCAGCCACAAAAAAACCTCAAAGCATTATTTAGAGAAGAAAGATGAGAAGGTAGCCGTCCACTGATTATACACCCACGCATCATAGAGCAACAATCCCAATATCTGCATCAAGAACAAATAGTTGTGAACATGGATTTGAGCAAGAATCCAAGTAGCAGATGAAGCTGGGGATGGGAGAACGCTGGTGGGGAGCGAAGGCGAAAGGGGGTGGGGCGTCCGAAAGCTCGGGAAACAAGATGGATAGCTCGTCGTGTGTGGCTGGTAGTGCTCTCTCTGGTCGGGAAGATGCGAAGGGGAAGGGGGTGGATCTTGGGGTCGTGGATGCGTCTCCGCTGCATGCTGAGGGCCGCGAGGAGAGGAGGGAGGTGGTTGGTGAGTGGGTGCAGGTCTCTCACAAGAAGCCTGGGAAGCGGTGCTTTAGGTGCGGTGAACACGGTCATGTTGCTTCCTTTTGTCGGCTTCCCGCTCGTTGTTATGGTTGTGGGAAGGTTGGTCATCGGAAAGCCTCGTGCTGGGTTGCATCTGGACGTGGCAAGCTTCCCTCCAGGATGGCATGCAAGTCGATGAGTCGTGGGGGCATGCAGGCCTCGAGGTCGGTTTGGTCGGTGCATGTCGCTGGGAGGGGGGTGCGATCCTTTGCTCAGGTGGTGGGGGGGTCTCGCGTCATGTCTTCTTCAGCTGGCGGCGGTCTGGGCAACGCAAGTGACGGCGTGGGTGGCGGTGCTGCATCGGTGGGGTTGGAGGATGTGGGGGAAGAAACATCATTGGTTGATGGTGTGCATGGGAAGGGTTTGCATGGCGCGCTCAGATGCTTTGCGGTTGTGGGCCTTGCCCGTCGGAGTTGCGTTGATTGGGCCGGTGTCAGATCTCATCTTCTTGGCTTTCTGGGCCCTTTCTTCGCTGGGGACCTTCAAGTGTTAGATGCTACTCGTTGCTGTGTTCGTGGCCTGTCCCTGGAGCAACGGGAAAGGCTTATTCGGAATGCTGCTACCGAAGATATTGTTTGGAGGTTGTTTCGCGTTGCGGATGGTGCTTTCTTCGACGATGAGGTGTGTGTTGCGGAGGTTCGAGGAGTTCCTTTTTCTCTCTAGGACTGTACCCTGTCTTTGCAAGACCTTCCGGCGGTGGGGGGAAGTTCTTGCGATTGTGGACGACGGTCTTAAGCCGGGAGCGGACTGGAGGGTTACTCGTGTTCTCATGGAGTGCAGCAAGGGCTTCCTTCGCGATGCGGTGGGCAAGCTCTTCTTCGGGTCCTTGAAGATTGGCCGGTGGCGCTTTAGGGTGGAGCTTTCTATCATCACTCCGCCGCCTCTGCCGGCAGGAGCTCTTGATCGACCGGCCATTGTCTCCGGCCCTGTGGGGTCGGGGGTTGGGGATGTCGCCTCGTCTTCTGGCCGCCAGGTGGCGCGGCTTGGGGGAATTTCCGAAGCGTCGCCCTCTGTGGTGGACCCCTCACGTCCCTTTGGGGTGCAACATCGCGTGTCGTGCTTTTCCTTAGCAAGAGACGGTTTCTTTGATATGGGGGCGTTCGAGGATGATTCGTTTCCTGATCCTCGACCGTGGCTGTCGGCTAGTGCTTTACATTTTGGCTTCTCGGGTCCAGTTTCGGGCCAGGCAGCGCTGGACTTTGGCGGGTCTTTTCATTTCGGACCCTGGACAAGGATGGGGTTGACCCGTGATCCGATTAACCTGCCTGTGTTGGATTCGGTTGTGGCCAGCAGGATTCGGATAGTGGATTTGGGGTCTCACTCGAATATGGATGTGCAGTGTTCGAGCCCGCTTGCTGCGTCAGTTGACAGATCCCCCTTGCCCTCCTCACCCATGAACCAGGGTGATTCTGCGGTGATGATCCCTTCCGTTTACCCCTCGAGGGTTCTTTCAGACGTGGATGCTACTACTGATGGGGGGAGCCTCCCCGACAGGCGGTCGGGGAAAAGATATCGGAGGCATAATCGTTCGCGGCAAGCATTCTTGTGCGACTTTGAGGGAATCCGTGGCGGAGGCGGCTGGTCTCAGCCTTTTTGGGAGTCCTTCTGATGTGTCTTAATGAATGTTCTTTCCTGGAATGTTAGGGGCCTTGGGGAGGCCGATAAGAGACGATCTTTGGGCTCTAGAATGTCCGATTGGGACTGTGATATTGCTTTTATTCAAGAAATGAAATTGAGGGGGGTTGATGATACCCTTTGGCGCTCTTTTGGTGCGGGTCCCCTGGATGAATTTCTGGCAGTCGATGCGGTTGGGTCGGCAGGGGGCTTCTTAATTGCATGGCGTTCTGCGGCGTTTTCCTTCAGCTCTGTTTTGGCGGGAAGACATATGTTATCTGTGGTGCTGACCCGTGGTGATACTGCCTTGCCTATCGCTTTCTCCTGTATTTATGCCCCTTGTTGCCACATTATGAGGCAGGAGTTGTGGGATGATGTTCGCGCGACGGCTACTGCTTTTGAGGGGTTTCCCTGGCTCTTGGGAGGAGACTTCAATGTTACGCTTCACTCTTCGGATCGTCCCCGGGGCGGGGGGGCCAGGACCCGGGGTCCCTTGATTTTGCTGAGATTTTGGATGAGCTAGTTCTGGAAGGTTTGGTGCATGATGATATTTCCTACACATGGAGGAACAATTCTACTCGTTCTAGGATTGACCGATTCTTGGCTTCTGGAAAGCTGTTGGAGTGTTTCCCTCTCTGTTCGGTTTCCTCTCACCCTCGATCTTTTTCTGACCACTCGCCTATTATCTGGGAGTCTGGTGAGGGCCAACGAGCGAGGAGCCTCTTTCGTTACGAGAAGTGCTGGCTCCATGAGGCTAATTTCAAGGAGTTGGTGAGGACGCACTAGGCTCAATCGTGCTTTGTGGGGTCAGCGGCTTATAGGCTTGATCAGAAGCTCGCATCCAAGGCCTTAAAAGTCGGATTTCGGTTTCGTTTCGGTGAGGGACCGAAACGAAATTTCGGCCGAATTTCGGTCGAAATTCGACCGAATTTCGGTCATTTCGGTGGCTTTTTGAACTAGACCCCCCCAAATTTCGACCGATATAGCCATTTCGGTCGAATTTCGGTCACCTACCGAAACCGAAATTCGACCGAAATTCGGCCGAATTTCGGCGAAATTTGAGGCCATGCTCGCATCGTTGCGCAAGGTGCTTGCCTTATTCAAGAAGGAATCGAGGGTGGCGAGAGGTGCCGCTAGGGCTGCAGCGGAGGACGTCATTGCGGTCCTTGATCGTGTTGAGAATGAGAGGGACCTCCTGCCTGAGGAACTTCGTGAGCGCATTGCTGCGCAAAAGCAAGTCGCGGCGGAGAACAAGAAACGGGCTATTGAGTGGCGTCAGCGCTCGAGAATGAACTGGATCAAAGAGGGAGATGCCAATACGGCATTCTTTCATCGTGTGGCTAGTAGTAGGAAGCGTTCTAACACGATGCGCTCTGTTTCCATTAATAGTACTTGCTTTATTGGGGAGAGGAAGATGGGGCTCGCCATTGTTGATCATTTCAAATGCTTCTCGGTGAGTCGCTCCCCGAGAAGGTGGCATTGGCTGGGCCTTGGGGCGCAGTCCATTTCGACCTCGGACTGTGACTTCTTGACTCGGACGATCTCGTTGGAGAAAATTAAGGACGACGTGTGGGACTTGAACGAGGATGGGTCCCCGGGCCCTGACGGTTTCTCGGTGGCATTTTATCGTGACTTTTGGGAGGTGATGGCTCGTGATGTTTTGGAGGTTGTGTCTGAGTTCTGCAATGGGAATTCTGGCTTTGATCGGATTAATAGGGCCATCATTGTGTTGATCCCTAAATCCACGGCAGCGCAGCGTATCGAGGACTTCCGTCCTATTTCAATCTCTAATGGCATTTATCTTATCGTTGCTAAGGTCTTAGCCCGTCGGCTTGCTCGTGTACTGAACTCTATTGTCTCTCCGACCCAGGCTGCTTTCATTCGGGGCAGGCAGATATCGGATTGCATTGCGGTGGCATCTGAGGTGGTCGTCGATTGGAAGAATTCTGATAAGAAGGGGGTGCTATGGAAGATCGATTTTGCCAAGGCATATGACTGCCTGGACTGGCGGTTCTTGTGGTCGGTTTTGAGAAGGCGCGGGTTCCCTGAGGTATGGATTCTGTGGATGCGGCGGTGTGTGACCACCGTATCCCTCTGTGTTTTGGTTAATGGTCGGCCGGTTGGCGGCTTCTTTCAGCCTAGAAAGGGGGTGCGCCAGGGGTGTCCCCTCGCTCCCCTTCTCTTTGTAATGGCTTCGAACGTCTTGGCGCGTATGGTGGACCGTGTGATCGAGGCCGGGCTTTCGAATGGTTACTCTAAGGGCGCCCTACGCGTGCCCTTGATCCAATTTGCGGATGATACCATTTGCCTCATCGAGGGAGGTCCTTCCGAGGTCTCTGGTATGGCGGTGACTCTTGAACTGTTTAGCGAATTATCAGGACTGTTTATGAATGGCAGTAAGTCCAAGGTGATACCCTTTGGGATGTCGCACGCAGAGGCGGTGGAGTGCGGTCGGATTCTGGGGACTACTCCGGGTGACCTTCCAATTGACTACATTGGCTTGTCGCTGGTGGTGGGAAGGGCTAGGCTTCGGGACTGTGGTTGTCGAGAGAGTGGAAATGCGCCTTGCTGGCTGGCGTGCGGCTTTGCTTTCAAGAGGGGGTCGGTTTGTTCTTATCAAGGCGGTGCTTTCTTCGATCCCGGTATTCTTTCTTTCGAATTGTCGCATGCCGGTGGGGATTCGATTGCGTCTGGAGCGTTGTATGCGCGGTTTCTTGTGGGGGAGGAAGGGGGAGGGGGAAGGGGGTGCATCTTGTGGCGTGGGATGAGATTACTAGGGGCAAGCGGGAAGGAGGTCTGGGTGTGCGGAGGCTGGAGGTTGTCAATGATGCTCTTCTTCTAAAATGTGTGAGCAGAATTTGGGGCCGGGGCAACAACTTCTTTATTTCCGTTTTGAGGGAGTTTCTTGGGGAAGGAAGGATGGGGTTGGTGCGGAGGGGCGTGGTCGGTGTCCATACTCCGTTTTGGCGTAGTGTGCTGGATGTCTTCGCTAGGAATGTATCGCTCTTTCGGCCGATGCTGGGGAAGGGGGATTCTTTTAAATTTTGGGTTGACGATTGGACGGGAAGGGGAGCCTTGAATGAGCGTTTCCCCCGTTTGTTTGCACTGGCGGCCGACAAAGATGCTACGGTTGCCTCCTGCTGGGTGGGTGGATGGTTGCTGGTGTCCGTGTTTCCTAGCGAATTTCTCGGACCAGCGGCTTGATGATTTTATTTCACTTCTGGACGCTATCTGCCACGTTGATCGGCCTATTGATGGTCAGGATCACTGGGCTTGGAAGGACGGCACCTTCTCCACGAAGAAAGCTTATCGGGCTTTGGCTCCGCCAAAGCCGGATGGGGCGGATCTCCTGGTGCGTGATTCATGTTTTTTTTGGAGTCTGAGGCTTCCTGAGCGTATTGGTTTTTTCTTTTGGCTTCTACGCAGAAAGAGGTTGTTGACGCGTGATCGATGCGCTAGATTCATGGCTAATGTCGCCAATTCCTGTGTGCTTTGTGAAACGGATGTGGAAACCATTGATCACCTATTCTTTGGCTGCCCCGTGGTCCGCGGGATTTGGGATGATCTGGATTGGGTGATAACGGATGACCTCTCGGCTTTCTGCGACGCGTTGGTGCTTAACAGGAACAGGTTTAGGAGGGACATCTTGATCCCGATTGCAAGACTGTGGTCCATATGGTTGGGAAGGAATGAGGCACTTTTCTCAGGCCAACGCTTTTACAGGGATAATGTTCTTATTCATTGTTCGCGTCTTGTAGATGACTGGAGTGTGGTGTAGGACGTTGTTTGCTTTTGCTTTTGGCGGGGGTGGTGGTATACTTTTGTATATTCGTCTTTACTGTCTTGTTTTGTCTTGTACGTTTTCTTCCTTCTTTTACTTCTTCTTCTCTTTAACCTTTTAATATACTGGGGCGAACACCGTTGAGTGTCTCCCCCTTTTTTGAGCCTAAAAAAAGAACAAATAGTTGTGGAAACTACACGTTCAGTGGTCCCTCTCCAATCCAATTATTTGTCCAAAATCCGAAGTATCTCCCATCTCCAAGTACCACACACATGGGAGGGTTGATCTGACAGAACAAAGCAAATGTCTTTGCAAAAGGCAAAAAGGTGCAATGATACCTACTGGTCAAAATAAACACACTTGCATTAATGTCATAGATGTCCATGATAAGACGAGAGGGCATATCCCCCTCGCTCCCTGACAATCGAGCCACCCATTTCATCAACATGGCCTTCTTCATGTCTTCTAGGTAACGAATGCCAAGACCCCTCGATCACACGGTAAGGTAACCATGTCCCAGCTCACAAGTGAATCCATTTATTGTTGTCATTGGAAGAGCTCCAAAGGAAACGATGCATGCATGCCTCAAGGCATAAGTGTATTCCCACGGGTAGAAATCTAGTGGGAATGAAACAGATAGGGATCACTGCCAGAATTACTTTGCGATATGCCTTCCAACATGATAACTTCTGCTCCAACCATTCAATGATCAGTATCCAATCATTATGTCAAAGGCGATTCCAACATGATAACTTCTGCTCCAACCATTCAATGATCAGTATCCAATCATTATGTCAAAGGCGACGCTCATCAAGGGAAGACCAAGGTACGAAATTAGGAGTGTCTCCTATAGAGTATCGATAGCTCCCTGAAAAGATCAAGGATAGTACTCATCCTTCTGAACTATGAGGCATGTGTAATAAACATACCGCAACGGGTGGATGAAAATCACATTTCCGAGGCGGCCAGAAGTTCCCTCTCTTTTGAGAGCACGCCTTGCCATGATAGTATGTAGTATGTACGTCTGTCGCAAGAACGAAAAGAAGCGAAACGAGGGGGCACCCATACCTCACATCATGTTGAGATTGAAAGAAACCACCATCCAACTCATTAATCAGAACAGAAAGGGAAGTCTATGTCACGCATCTCTTCATCTAGGATATCTGTATATATGAAAAAACATGCTTTTCCAGGCATGTCCACATAAACCAACAATCTACGCAATCGTACATATTTAATAAGTTACTTCCAAGGGAGACCGTCGAAACCACGACGCTTCCAGTCTCCCACAAACTCAACTGGCAACATCACATCATCCATCATCTGCATGTCTAATACAAAGGCAGCCGCCACAAGATATATTGCATTAAAGAGCATAATGGGGTAGTATTGCTTGATTCTCTCGGTGGACTCCTTTTGGCAGAAAGCAAAAAAAGTACATGGTTGATATAGTCAAAACCGTAGTTCTCCCTAGAGAGTTCTTCCTTTACCTTTTTTTTTGAAATCCAGAACCGGAAACAACCTGGTCCGGGCACGCCATTAGCATTCAAGTCCATCACCGTTGCATGAATTTCTTCCAACGAGAACTCTCTGGTGAGAACCTTGATAGGCCTGAGCAATAAAACGACAACAAGGATCCCATCCACTAGCAGCAGTAGTGGGGCGCACGATGGCTAGTGCAGAATAAAAATTTCACAATTAAACGACAAACCTTCCTATCACCCTCTACCTGCTCATTTCCAACCAAAACGTATGTATGTTGTAAAGTCGATATCTACCATTTGACAGCAAGAGGAAGTACTTGGCGTTGGCATCACTCTTCAATTCATAGCTACTTGGGGCATCGTGCATAATTTGCATCTACACATGGTGTAATGGAGAGGGATGTCCCTCTGCTAAAGAGCAGTCCTGTACCACTTCTTCAATATCATCATCATATAGCTTCATGCTTGGATCCATGGGAGTTGTAACATGCTTGTAATATTTCATGTTTGTCTCAAAGAGAAGATGATGCAGCACGAAACTGATAAATAGGGCCCCGGTTTTATTATTAATTAGAGTCTAATTTTATTAACGTTTATTCGAGTTGTTGCAATTTTATTTAAATAAAAGAGATCGCATGTGATCTCCAAAATTAGTTAGTTAATTTTAAATTTGAATTTCAAATTTCGAATTAAAGTCAAATTAGGATAGAGGTAGATTTGAATTTTGATTCAAATCAATTAGAGTCCATTAGGATCGAGTGGGATTTTAAATTTGATTTCTTTCTAATTTTGCAATCCCTCCCCTCTGATATAAAGGGGATGGTAGTCTATTGTAACGGATAGGCAGATGATATAAAATTGAGTTTATCTCTTTATCTCTTTCTCTTTGTGTGTTTCTCTCTCTCTCTCTTTCTCTTATCGCATTCTTTGTGATTCCTCTCCAAAATCCCGCGCTACCGGTGCGTTCTTCTCTTCTCTCATCCTCTAATTTCTTCTCCACCGATATTTCCACCATCAAAATTATTATTTCCGCCGTTGCAAATTTTTGTTTGCATCATTTGGTATCAGAGCATGGCAACCGAATCGTTCTTACGATTCAATGATCCGATCACATATTGGAGGATGCAATTCGATCTGAGTCTTCTCTCCCATGGCTCACATGCGCATTCGCGACAACAAAAGTTCAAGCGACGCCTTATATCAAGCGTCAAGGCTCAAGCATGGCTAGACGTGTTAATCGATGAAAATTCGCACATCGACAACAAAAATCAGATCATAGAAGCTGTTGTACAACCTACTTTTGATCAAGAAAACGAAGGTATTTTCATGCAATATAAAGATTTATTTGATACACCTTCGATGCAAGAAGAAAACGAGGACAAAGGACCCATCTACGATGAAGATCCTATGGATAAAAAACTGTATTTCGTCGATTGTTCGCGGACGGAGTTGTTGTCCACGAAGAAAAGGAAACCAGTGAAGAACTCGGATCTCGAGATCTAGTTGGTTCCAACGTCGCTATCCAAACCCTAGTCAAGCAGTACCCTCGTCAATCCAATGGGTCCAACCCGCCTGTGTGTTGCCTCCGCCATCCACGAGGTCGTTTTCCTGCTAGCCACGATGCGCGTGTTGTCTGCGCCGTGCCTGTGTGACGCCTTCACCATCCGCGGGGCCGCCCTTTCGGTAGTCGCCACTACCCTCGCGCACGAAGCCTATGCGACCACGCCACAAGGTGCGCGGCTCCTCCCAAGCCCACATGCCAGCACCTCAGGGCGAGTTCACCGTCGCCGCTACAGCCATGCGATCTTCCGCCTTCCTCCTCGTCTTCGTCACGCGCGAGAGCGGTGCGCCAGTGGAGATACCCGCCACTCAATAGGATCTCAGCACCACTACCGGCCAAGCAAGGACCCCTGAAGCCGCCGACCTTGTTGCTGCCGCGCGCCTCACGCGCAGCCGCCGCCGGCACCACTATTCTCTGCGACGCCTCCACCACCAACCTTGCTTGCCCCGACCCCGCTATAGCTCTCCCACACCATGCTCCGTACAACAGCTTCCTCAAGAACGATGTCCGTCTGCTCTCTTGCAGATAGCACCGTCGTTGCCAAGTATAAAAGGAAAAGAACCCTAACGTGAGGTTCTTTATCTACAGGATTCGGATCCCATGAAATTTGGGATGGGATTTAAGTTGGAAAAATTATAGGGAAAGCCCAACTTACAAAAGTTTTTATCAAAAGGGGTCATTGGAGGATATGTTATGCTATGGAATCCTTTTAAGTGAAGGGGTACGAAAATGCAGACGCCCCCCAATTGGAAAAATTACAAACGTAACGTTGAAAAGGATATGATTGGAGAAATTTGAAGCTACAATTTTCAAGATCGAATTCTCCGACGGCGCATCGAAGATAAAGCAATTCGTCAGGAGAGGAATTTTTCAAGTGGAGGAGAATTGATGCAGCACGAAACTGATAAATAGGGCCCCAGTTTTATTATTAATTAGACTCTAATTTTATTTGAGTTGTTGCAATTTTATTTAAATAAAAGAGATCGTGTGTAATCTCCAAAATTAGTTAGTTAATTTTAAATTTGAATTTCGAATTTCGAATTAAAGTCAAATTAGGATAGATGTAGATTTGAATTTTGATCAAATTAATTAGAGTCCATTAGGATCGAGTGGATTTTAAATTTTATTTCTTTCAAATTTTGTAATCCCTCCCCTTTGATATAAAGGGGATGGTAGTATATTGTAATGGACAGGCGGATGATATAAAATTGAGTTTATCTCTTTATCTCTGTGTGTTTCTCTCTCTCTTTCTCTCAATGAATTCTTTGCAATTCCTCTCCAAAATCTCGCGCTACTGGTGCGTTCTTCTCTTATCTCATCCTCTAATTTCTTCTCCACCGATATTCCACCATCAAAATTATTATTTCTGCCATTGCAAATTTTTGTTTGCATCAGAAGATCGATAACATACTTGCTCTGGGTCATCAAAAGACCTTGTTGGTTCCTAGCGAACTCAAGCCCAGGAAGTATCGCAAATCATCAAGGACAAACTGTTGTCCAAGAAACTCCTCAACAACATTAATACCATGCACATCAACTCCTATAATAAGATATCATCACTTAGACCAATACAACAACAATATCTCTCTAAGTCCTCTAGAGAAACAATGAAAACAATGAATGATCTGTTGATCTCGCGAAGACATGTTGTTCTATTAGGCCCGAGAGCTTCTGGGCTCTGCTTAAGGCCATAGATAACCTTATGAAGTCTGCAGACCTTCTGACACTCCCCTTCAACAGCAAACCTAGGTGGTTGCTTTGCTGCATGTAGACTTTCTCCTACATATCCTCATATAAAAATGCATTCTTCATATCAAGCTGGGAGCTGAAGTTTATCACAACATTCAAAATTCTGGCTAGTATCGATGAGTCATCCGATGGATGCAACTGTTTGACATGGTATGACCAAAGGTTCTCGATTAAGAAGGCTTAGAGTTAGAGGCACCTTATTCATTGGTGATTTTTTATTCCAAGATCTCTGTAGGATTGCAAATAGTTCTAGAGTTGGAAAGTCATGTTACAAGTCAAGCTCTTTCTTTGTGT
Organism: Ottelia alismoides; assembly: GCA_037367405.1. NCBI lineage: Eukaryota > Viridiplantae > Streptophyta > Magnoliopsida > Alismatales > Hydrocharitaceae > Ottelia > Ottelia alismoides. The sequence continues at coordinate 609,900 of JAZKJV010010000.1, read as the reverse complement.
CCTGATAAGGGAAGGAGTCACGAGTGTTGATTGGTGCTTGGATTCCAGGATCTTTCCAAGGATGGATGGTTATTACTTGTGTTGTTCAAAGCAGGTACTCGTATTGAACTGTGTTTTCATCCAAAATGGTGCAATAATAAAACTGGTAGAGGCTAGAAATAAATCCGACTACAGCATACCTCACAAAGTGGAAACAAAATGCCCTTAAAGAAAGCAGCTGGCTTGTAAAGGGATTTCTTTAGTGACTGGTAGAGACGATCATGAAGCCTTTTATTTTTTCGGATATCATCTCTGACACGAGGTAACAGAACGAGTTTGTAGAATCGCTGGGCCTTTTTGACGCCAAAATTTGATGCAAAAATCCGAGTGGCTTGATACATAGCACAAGGAGACCAGTTCTCTGGATCTGTCAGCTGCAAAACATCCTCCCAAAGTTCCAAAGAAGGAATATGTTTGAATGCCTTCGGAATCTTCCCAGCTGTGTATCGATTTAATAGTTTCCCAACCCTAAAAAAATACCATTTGATAATAGCCAGAGAAATCAATGGTATAGAATCATCATTATTAACTGATCATGAGCAGCATACCCCTTGTACAGATCAATGATGGATTGATCCAGCTTCGGTTGGAAATCAACTGGCAATACCACAGAAAAAATACCAATTACAAGATTGCAGATAAGCAGTAGAGATACATGATAATATTTAAGTAAACCGCCAGTAGTTTGTTGTTTTTTGTGCTTGAAAGTTGCAATTTGACAAAAAAATTGTATATCGAAACACTTCTCCGAGATTGTTGTCTCCGTCGAGTGAATATACACCTACATTTCAAGGCATCTATCTTTGTCCAGCTTAAGCTGCCTGCCAGCCTAATCATAAAGAAAAAAATCTATCTTCCAATACCAGGAAAGAAATCTACAAAACTGCCCTGTATCGCAAATATAGTTTTTGCTGGCCAACAAAAGGCTGTTCGTCCCAAACATTTTGCCCCACAAGTAGATTTGAGAAAAAAGGAAGATCGTCTAAAGCATATTTTTCGCCCTGCAGTAGTTACACGAGTAAATGAAACCTCAGTGCTAAAGTGACATCAACTGGAAAAGGAATTAAATCACAGAGCAAGAAAGGTGCACTAATACAAGTTCTAGCTTTCATTTCATTAGTGAGGCCTTTACAACCTGTACAACTTGAAAATTTTGATCTCGCAGTTCATCATTTTTAACTCAGTGAACTAACATATCATTGTACTGATCCATGATGTTTGAATAGCTTGAATACAATTTAGTAGCTTAGCTGCTCCATTGTGTCTAAAATATTTCAGATACATGCATTGTAAACAACAATCTAATTGGGCATTTTGTAGCAGCAAAATAGCGAGATTGGAGATACATGAGCTTTAACTACTACTGAACAAAAGCATTCAGCGAAATCCCACAACACAAAATGGCAAGGATCCTAACCACACAGTTGCCAACCAAATAGTACCAGAATGCCCGACCAACAAAGCGTCCAAACGAATCTAGGGAGGAAACCCATAAATCATATTGAAGCATTGATCACCAGAAAAATCAACAAAAATGTGCACCATAAACGAAAAAAATACCAACCCTCTGCACCCTTCTCCTTGATCTTCCTCGCAATAACATCCAGTGAGCTGCGGTCCCGTATCCTTTCTCATGAACACCTCCAGTATCCTTTCATCCTCCGGATCAATATGAACCTACAATACCCCAAAAAACCGCAACACTAAATAATAAACCAACAAATCCGCCAAAAAACACATCAAAACAACAAAAAGATGCAATCTTCCCGCAATAAACCAAACACAGCCCAACCTCCTCCGCATCGAATTGCGTGTGCGTCTCTGAAAGATCGTCGCTTTCCGATCCATCCCATCCCCCACACCACTAGGAACCGCGAACGCTCCGTAACCATCCGCACCCACGCCTTCTTCCTCCCTCTCCTCCCTGTCGATCTCCCTCTGCTGAGTGAACGCCTCTTTGAGAATCCTCGAGCTCAGCTTGCTCGATACGAACTGCACGCCACTAAACTAAATAAGTCGACAATAGAAATTTGAAGGGGACCATCGAAAAGTCGCTAATTGAGATATTAGGGTTTGCCTTGTCGTCTTCCTGGTGCTGCTTGGAGGCTCGATTGCGGGATTTGGAGGAGATGACGGACGTGTCGTCGGCGTCGAGGGCATGGCGGTGGCGTGGTCTTGGCGGCTTGGGAGCGGAGGAGAGCAGCTGGCGCTTGCGTTTGTCGCCGGCCATTGATCGACGGCAGGGGGCAATGTAGGTGTTCTTCCTCTGTGGTGGGAGACAAGTAAGGGTTTTTGAGTGGGGTTATTGACCGGTTTCTCTAGCGGGGTCATTGATCGTTAGGTCGGGTGAGGTCGGTCTAGGTAAGCTTATTTAAAAATTTCGGGTCCTGGGTCGGGTTTAGGTCCGTAAAATTTTCTTTAGTTCGGCTCTAATCCAGATCCAGCCTAAATTCTATAGATTGAGTTTGGGTTGGGTCGGCCCATCTCCACCCATTATAGATTATTAACTTTACGTTTTTGTTTAAAGTCAATATCAATTAAAGTTAGACGAGCAAAATTGTTTAAAACATATACTATAATAATTGTGAAACAACTAAAATTCAATTCAACCAGAGATGATTTCTCATTTTATACAAGCGCTCAATGTTAGATACCATAAACATCTCTCATTACAAAATTTGAAAGAGTGAACCAAACTTACACAGTTAACAACAACATGTGCAACAAGCACTACATGTAAAAAAATAGGCATAATGTTCATATTGGGTAAAAGTTCAATAATAGAAAATATTATGATGGAAAAAATAAATACTAACAAATTCAAGAATAACCAGCGGAATCTAAACTATAGACTAATTGAGGAAAAATAAATTCTGAATTGAAATACTATGATCATCAACTCATATGTCTCACACCAGACTTTCTTGATTTATAAACATTATATGAAGACATGATACATGAACAGAGTGTGCATGCAATAGGTGAGAGTTTTCAAGCGTGTAGGATATGGGAAGGGTTTGGGCCCTCTTTGGGCCAGGCCCTTGGGCCGGGTCGGGTTGAGACGAGCCAAGCTCGAGCATAACCCTCAAAAAAATTGGGCCTAAATGTTGGGCCCAAGCCTAGCCCCATGTTCATTCGGGCTTGGGTCGGGCCAGACTTTTTAGGCTGGACTTCAGGCTGGGCTGGGCTAGCCCAGCCCAATGCTCATCCCTATTGACCATACTTATAAATTTGAAGTTTCAAGAGTTGCGTGATTCATGGTCCCACTGTTCGAATTTAAAGTAGTTATGATTAAAAATATATCATTATTGTGAAAGAGGTGTCTAGTCACATTAATAGTAAATATATAGAATATGTATTTGATGGAAATAACGGTGAAGGACTCGAGATGGAGATTAAAGATGACAATATTCATAAAAAAGACTCTTTTGGATACTTGAGGTATATTTTGCAACATGAATGGGAAATTGATAGAGATGTTATTCAAAAAAATAAATGCAGGTTGGCTAAAGTGGAGATGGACTTTTATTGTTCTGTGTGATAAGAAAAAACCTTTGAAAGTCAGAGAAGAGGATTACATAGCAACTGTGAGCCTTGTTATAAGATCAGAGTGTTGGCATGTGAATCATAGACATGTGCAGAGAATGACAGTAGTAGAGATAAAAATGCTAAGGTGGATCAGTGGTCATACACACAAAAAAAATCGGATTCGAAATGATGTGATTGGAAGGAAAGTTGGTGCAACTTCAAGAGATGATGAGATGAGAGAAAATCGGTTAAGATGATTTGACCATTTCCAAAGGAGGTCGGTTGATGCACTAGTTAGAAGATGCGAGATTTGAGATGATGAGCCATTTGAGAGAGGGCGGGGAAGGCCCCGAAGTGTTGGAATGGATCTTAATTATTTGGATTTAAGTCCGAGAATGACCCAAATATATGAATGGAGGTAAAAACCATGTAGCTGACCCTACTTAATTGTGAGAAAAGCTTTGGTGTTGTTGATTGTTGACTATCTCGTAATTTTGTAATAAGAAAAAAATTCAATGGTAAAATATGATGGAGGATATGAGTGCATATACATTTGTATACATGTGTATCATAATAATGTATAATTACTCCATGATAGTTAGAAGAAAGCACGATTTTAATATCAACATGTCATAACAGGATTGAACTTGGCCGCAACAATTGTGATTTCGACAAAATTACTGCTTCGGAAAGCATCACAATAGCACATATGAATTTGTATGTGCCTACAACGTTTAGGATTGAGTGATATGCTTATGAACTCTTACAATCACATCTTTCATCTAGTAGGTGAGCTGCTATGAATTTGATTATTTGACGTGGTTGATGATACTTGGATTTTGAACATTAGTTGACATTGTTATTTGAACTTCTCAATATCTTAAAATGAACTACATGCTTCTCAATATCTTAAAATGAACTACATGACTTCTTTGTCGTGAAAATTATGAATGTTGATTGACAACATTGAAAAAGGGTGACTTCTACCAATTACATTATTGTACTTTACTTATTCTAACTAGTTAGATGGAAGTCTCGCTTCTTTGGTTTGCATAAGTGGAAAGGCAGTAGTTTGAGAAGGATGGTGGTATCTATAGAATGAAACTAATCAAAGCATACCATGCATATAAAAATTAAACTTGGATTAACGAGATGTATCTTTTAGATTACGATTTTACATTAATCAGACTTCATGTGGAATTAGAATAAATTCCAAGGCTTTTTCCTTGATGTGTCTAAATTTTGACTAAAGTGGTTATTGATATGATTTGATCCATGATTGATTGGGATTCATTTTGATTTCAATTTACATTGTCCATATTGTGATTGAACAGAGTATCCATTCATATTCTAATTGGAGAATCCATCCATATCATAATTGATTAGAGGATCTACATAGATTCTAATTAATTCTAACATGCATACTCCTTGTGTTAGGGGAGATTTGAAGATCCTCCTATTTAAGGAGATTTGAATAATCTTTTTTGCTTAGAAAAATTTTAGAATATGCGTATTTGTGGATATTTATCAGGATGGTATATAGTTTAAACCTATATAGGGTCAGTGTTTTGAATAATCATTCTTTTTTTGTACATAATGCATTTTAACTCATTTTCTTTTGATTCAATTTTGTTATGTAATGACCTTATGTTATTGAATGGAAAGGATCATGAAGGATCACCTCCACTAGTTGAGTTTACATACAACAACAGCTACCACGCTAGTATAGTCTTGGCACCTTTTGAGGCCTTGTACGAGAGACGATGCACCACACCTTCTATTGGCAACGGGTGGGTGATAATAGTATGTTCACTCCGCATATCTTAGAGGAGATCTCTAAAGTTGTAGAGGTTGTCGGGAATAGATTGTTGATCGTGTTGAGCTGTCGGGAGAGCTACTCTGAGCATGTCATCAAGACCTTCAATTTCAGGTATAGTATCTTACTTTCATGTCTTAAAGGATATGATTATTAACCAACCTTGTGTATCTAAAGTATTTCTCATAACCACAGGTTGGAGACTTTGTGTTCTTGTGAGTATCGTCGATGAGGGATATTCAGTGATTCGGTGTCAAAGGCAAGCTTGCATCGCGCCTTATGGGATCGTTCGAAATCTTGGTCCGAGTTGGGAAGATGGCTTACAGAGTGGTCCTTCCCCATACCTTAAGGGAATTCATGATGTGTTTCATGTGTCAAATCTTCAAAAGTACATCCGAGATCCTAGGCACATGATCTGCTACGAGGACTTAAGGTGGAGCCAAACATCTCCTTCCTTGAGGAGTCGGTTCAGATACTAGACCATGCGGTCAAGAGGCCAAGGCAGAAGGAGATCCCTTTAGTCTGTGGCAGAGTTAAGACGTCGAGGAGACGATGCGGGAGCCTGAAGCGGACATGAGGGAGAAGTATTCTTATTTATCTACAGGTAGGGAATCGAAATCATAATTAAATTCCATTTGAGATTTTTATGTGTTTCTCCCTCTTAGAGAATTTTATGGGTATATTCCTCCTTGAGATTTTGTACGTTAAGGCCGAAACTGGAATTTAGTTGGGATCATACTAAGTCTTGAGGATGAGACTTTCTTTAAGATTTATATGATGTGAGACTCCTCGTAGTGGGACCCAAGCTTGTTTATAAAAGCTGCTCTTATAAAATTTGATTGAGTATTTTGTTGTGCAGGGCTCGTAAAGACCTTTCCACGAGTCCAATAACGTAAAAATCTGAGTTTGAGAGACCAAGTTACAGTCATTTTAGCAAGTCGGGGTCTGTGTCTAAATTCAGATCCGAACCAAGATCTTGATCCGAATTTGCTTGCACATGAAAACCCCCAAAAGCCACCCCTCTCTTCCAAAAATACCCCAACTCAAAGAGCATACCCTTCCTCCTCTCCCCCTCATCGGAGCACCACCGAATCTCACCGGAGAGCATTGGATCGACAATTTAAAGCCATCACAACATTAAGAAGGTCAAAGTCATCCTCGTGTGTAGGTTCGCGTCGACAACGAAGCGCCGAGCGAGCCATTCTCCACAGATGGAGAAACCGAGATCGCGGTTTTTTTTAGATATGATGTCTTATTACCCTCTTTGTTTCGGGTTTCCACGTGATTTTCGATGTAGTATGCATGCATTTTCATGTAATGTATGCTAACATTATCTTCATTTGTTGAATAATTTCGGGGCTGAAGGGATTGATATCATTAAAATCTAATATGTGGTTCCTTTTGACGATTTAACTCCATTAGTTCAATTACCAACTCCTTTTATGGGTTTGTGTAGAAAAACCACCCTTAAATCATCTTGCAACTAGTTCCTCCAGTGAAAATTTAAAAGTTTGAAGTATAAATGCTACATATCTATCTTAGAAAATTCTAGTAGTTAGCAACACTACTATAGATAAAAATCAAAACGATAACCAAGCCTTCTTTTGTACATTAAGCGAGGGTCTTGTCTAATGGATTGCTGCCTTAGAATAGATATACATTGAATACATGTTATGATTAATAACATATATTATAAATGTTCAGATATTATGTGCTCTATGGTTCGGGCTCTAAGCTGCGATTTTAATGTATAATATACAATGGCTTACTTAAGAGTACGAAACGAGCCCTGAATATTTTCGTCATTATCTGATAGTTGTTTAGTAGTACAACTTTAGCATATGCAAAGAAGCCTGAAAAAATCAGTTGTTGGTGACATATACGTGACGTATTGTTCAATATATTCAAAATATCCTTGCCCTCTGCTTTTCAATATGTCACTAAGGTATCAATCATATTGTTGATGTAGTGTAGATATATTATTGATATATCATCTAGGCACAAAAAGTTTAAGGGATTATGATCTAAAATTATAGATATTGCCTGAGATTATCTAAAATTTATGTTGCTAAACTTCATATAAATGAAACGGAAAAATACACACACTATTGTTACTCTTACGGATCTTGAGTAGTCGCTTTTGTGATATTACATGACTATTTCTATTGTTCGAATCCCTTTTTAGATAAAGGGACATTTTATGGGACTCGGGTAGATGGAGTATGCGCTTCAAGAGATCGGGCATGCACCCTTGGGGCCTTGGTTGAAACTTAGATGCCATGGACCCAACATTTGCGTTGGTTGGGGGACATGTTGCTTGTCACACCGAGGAGTCACCACCCGGTATTCAGCCTTAGTACTTGCATGCCTTTAGCCCAGTACTTTGAGCGTTTGCCACGTAGTATGGTTGGTAATCCAGTGTTTCACTTTTCACTTATAGTTAATACTCGTGTACTGGCTGGTGTAGGCCACATTGGTTGGTATTCTGAGTGGGAGTACTGAGAGGGGAGTTTCGAGAAATGTGGTTAATGAAGTTGGGAATGAAATACAAGTCTCATGTACATAAGGAGGATTGGGAGGGTCATTGTGATTCCAAATATGATACAAATGATCTTAGTAATCAATGCCCTGATTCGTGTCCTATGCTACTGTGAACTTTTACACGTGAGTAATGGAGTTCGGCGGGTCAGGATGATTCGCGGGTTGAAGTTTTGAATTGAGAATCAAGACTATTGTTTATTAAATGAAGCTAGTGGATGTGTTGGGAATTTAACTATGATGTATTATACCCCATCACATGCCTATGGAGGCACCTCAACCCTAAGGCCTTCTTCTTGCCATAGAGTCATAGTGTGAGGTCTCAGCCGGACCAAGACCACAGACTATTCACAAAGCTTGGGTGATCCACATCAACTGTCAATGAGTATAATTTATGTCTTTGTGAGGACGGTTTACCCATTAGTTTATTTCGCACACTTTTTAATTATATCTTGCTTGTTATAAATTGTATATCGTACTAGGCAACTTTGCTCATAACATACCTATGTGTCGGATCCGCAGGTTCTCAGAAGCAGTCGCAACGATGAGAGGTCATTGTATACTGGGAGATACTTCTTTTTGGTGTAGTTGACTTATGTGGTACAATTAGTTGTACTTGGATTTTCCAGCTTTTTACTTGTAGTTTTGAAATACATGTCATGTAGATTGTATGTATGGGCTCGCACTTTTTTATGCATACATGTAATATATTTTTGTCGACATGGATTGTAATGAAATAAATGATAGACAAGTTATGAACGGAACATAAATTTTTAATTCTAGTCGTGTGCAAATTTCTCCTGCTCATATTATATTTTGTGTTTCGAATGTGAAAATGTATGCATGTGGAATCATTTTGCGAGTATCCGGATCCTATGGGGATGGCCACAACATGTGATTTCTACAAAATCACTTCTTCGGATAGCACCTCGAAAAGCGCCACAATAACACATATGAATTTTTACATACCTGCAATATTTAGGAATGAGTGACATGCTTATGAACTCCAATCACATCTTTCATCTAGTAGATGGGCTGGTGTGAATTCAGCAATTTGTCATGGTTTATGATACTTGGACTTTGAAATATTATTTGACATTGTTATTTGAACTTCTCAAATACCCGGCAGACCCTATAGACTTTTTAAATTACCTCTACGACCTTTTGCATAATGTAATTATCCCATCGACCCTGTAAATTACTCCAAGAACCTCCACGGGCTTCAAACATATTACTCGGAGGGTTCATGAGGTAAGAGTTGGCAAGTTTATGGGGTCGAGGAGGGAATTAAGTTGTTTCAAAAGTCGTGGAGGTAATTAGCAAAGTTTATAGGGTCTGCCGGGTAAAAATCCCTCTTAAAGTGAATTACATGGCTTATTCGTCGTGTATCCCATGTGTGAAAACTATGAATGTTGATTGACAACATTGAAAAAGGATGTGAGTTTTCTATCAATTACATTATTGTGCTTTACTTATTCCATCAAGTTAGATGGAATTCTCGCTCTTTCATCTTTATAAGTTGGAAGGCAATAGTTTGAGAAGGATTGTGGTATCTATAGAATGAAACTAATCAAATCATACCATGCATACACAAATTAAACTTAGATTAAAGAGATGTATATTTTGGATTATGATTTTATATTAATCAGACTTCATGTGGAATTAGTATAAATTCCAAGGCTTTTTCCTTGATGTGTCCAAATTTTGACTAAAGTGGTTATTGATATGATTTGATCCCTGATTGATTCAGATTCATCCCGATTCCAATTTATATGGTTGAGATTGTGATTAAACAGGTATTCATTCATATTCTAATCGGAGAATCCATCCATACCATAATTGATTAGAGGATCGCATGATTAATTCCTAACATGTATACTCTTGTATTAGGGGAGAATTGAATATCCTCCTATTTAAGGAGATTTGATAAATCTTTTTTGCTTAAAAATTTTAGAATATGCATATTTGTGGAGATTTTA